>PVLD010004768.1:0-120974 GCA_004027595.1 Dinomys branickii
CAGGAGTACAGTTATTATCACAGGGAAGATAACTGATTGAGTGGTAGGGCAACGGAGATGAGGGAGGAGAAAAAACGAACTGATCAAAAGGGCCATCATCTGTGTAACCTGAGTAACAAAGGTGAAGGTAACATTATGTAGGACAGCATCCAGAGCTAATTCCCTTCTATCTTCTCTATAATTCTGTATTTCCTCAGTCATTTTTGTACTAGCAGAAATGAAGATAACTTTATATTATACAGCATCCAGTGCAAATTCCCCACTATCTTATCTATAATTTGATATTTCCTTTAATGTTTTTGTGTTAACTAATGTGAAGATAACTACGTAATACAACATCCAGTTCTAGTTCCCTACTATATTCTGTATAACTTTGTATTTTCTGTATTGTTTATGGCTTTTCTGGTTCATATGTCTCCATTCTTTTGTCTTTAAAATAAAATTTTAAAAATAAATAAATAAATAAATAAATAAATAAAGTGGATGGCAGAAAAGACTCCCAGGCCTCTAGCTCACTCTTACCAGCCACTGAATCCTTCTCCTCCACATTCTGCTCTACCTTCTCCTCCAAGGCCTCTTCCCTGCAGACCTCAGTCTGCCTTCCGAGGTTGGAGCCAACTGCTCATGTGGCTCCCTATGGCTGAGATTCCCCAGTCTCACAAGGTCTTCCGCTACAAAGATGGCAGCAAGGAGTACCCCAGTCAGGGTGGCCTCAGGATACATGCTCAGAGCCACTCACTGCCCTTCTTTAGGCCCTGGCTGCTACAATACCATATGTCTGACCAGCACTGGCAAGAAGCCCTCCTGAGGCTCCCACTGCACCTTCGCTTTCCAGGACCGCTCCAGCCTTCAGGCTCACCTCTAGATCCACTCAGACGTCATGGAATACCAATCCAAGACTGACTTTTGGACCTTCTCCTACAAGTTCTTACTCCTAAAAGCCCAGTAGGCAGGCTGCTCAGGGGTGCCCCTACTGACCCTAAAGGCTCCTCCCACCTCCTCACACCTACCATCCAATATTACAGTATCTTCCTCCGAGTGTGTATCACTACCACAGAATTCTTTTCTAAGCTCACCACCTGCAGCTGCCTCAGCCCCATGGGGCTTTAATGAAGACCATTTTTCAATTCTGTTCTCTCTTTTGTGGTTGCCTCAGTAGGCTTTGAAAGACGTCTTTCCCTTTTGTGTGGAAGCTAATAGCCACCCATTTGAGCACCTCTTGTAACTGTAGAGGCCAAAAGTAACTTGTATTAATCCCATGATGTCTTAATAAATTAGAATTAAAGACCCAGGGATATAGCTCAGGAGCGCAAACCCCTGCCTGGCAAGTGCAAGGTCCTGAGCTCAATTCCCATTAAAACAATAAAAAAGAAGAAGTTAAATTAGTATTAAAATATTTATGCAAGTTTTTGTTTTCCTGATGTGTACATTTTTTGGCAGACTCTGTAAAGGGCTACTCAGGGTGGTATCCCCAGACACTACAGCATGTGTAGACCCTGAGATGCCCCTGGACTTGGTCACCTATTTCAGCCTCCCATTTCATGGGCAATTTAATAATGTCTCTGAAAGGCCTGTGAGTAATCACCATCAATGGCTGTGCCCAAGAGGAATGCTTTGGCCTGACCAGTGTATTTCTCAGAAATACATAAAGGGTGATCAAAATCCACAGTGAATGGTTCAATTTTTTAAACTGTATTGCAGTAAAAGACAGGTTTGCCACTAATCCTCCATAAAATAACCCCCTCACTTAGTATACACCCATCCTATTGTTCTTTCTGCTCGTAAAACAGTTCTAAAACATCCACCTTCATGTCTTTACAAGGTATGATCAGAACTATGCTGAGTGCTGCTGCCCAGTACCGCCCAATGGAAAGGCAGGCTTGTAAAAACATTATGGTGTATATTCATCCACTTTATTCACTGGGTGGTGTCTGTGAGAGTTCTGGTTCTTCCCCAAAGTCAAAACAACCCTGAACAGTAAGTGTTTCGAATCAGTTCAGGACATGGAAGCAGACAAAACAGCATAATTAAAGACACTCGCCGAAGAAGACTTCCAGAAGAGCTTCAGAAAGTGAAAAGAATGATAGGAGAGGTGTGTTCACAGCAAGATGGAGTATTTTGAAAGGGATTAATGGCAGTGTGTCTCTTCCTGTAATCACTCTTTAAGGTAAGCATTCACAACACTTGCTGATCACAACAAAGGTGCATGTGTGCGTGTGCATGAATCTCAGCTAGTTCCAAAGCCTCACAATAGAGGCCGTGCTCTTTGCACATTCTTCTCTTAAAAGAAAGTAATGAAAAGAAAAGAAAGTAATAAGAAAGACAGTCAAAGGAATTTGTTCTGGAAGGGTTTGGGGAGGTGTGGGTTTGAAGTAGGATAGCCGCATGGCCAGGTTGCATGCTTTCAGAAGTTCTCTCTAGGCACGGGATGCAGGACAAGTGCAATGCTGGTGACCTGACTGAAATTAGGAAGGAATCTAGATGAGAATAAATAATTAGAAGCAACAACCACAGGCAGAATAGAACGAAAAGGATGCATTCAGAGGCTAGAAACTTGTGAGGTGTTGATTAGATGAGCTAGAACTCAAGTTTCTGACTCCAGTAAATGGATGTGGGAGTCTTTTGTGGAGTTACAAGTTATATGAGCCAGGGACAACCACTGCGTGACTCAGCTCTAGCCACAAGCACAAATGAGGCCACCAGAGAGTGGGCAGCCAGAGGGTCCCGGAGCACTCTCAGCAACATCCAGATAAAAGGTCTCATCACTCTCGAAAGGCGTGAAACAGAAATAACGACATATTCAGGAATTAGACCAAGACTCCAGAAGAAGAAGGAAGACTATAGGCATAAGGAAGACAAAAAGGTAAGCAGAAACTATTCTCAAGAGAAGTCCAACCCAACAGGGTATCCATGGGATTTTTGACTGTGTGAGTCTGGAAAATCCTGACAGGAAGAAAGTCAGCGAAGTGCCAGGAAAGGACAAGGTGTGAGGGGAGAGCGCGTTTACAAAGGGAGTGTGAGTGGCAGTGGAGCCTACTCTGGTGATTGACACTTGGCTTTGCAGGGAAGAGAGGGAAAGATGGTAGCCTAAGAGTCATCTGCATCAAAAGAACATGAACCTTTCACATAGGTGGGGCTGAACATAGTATGTGGAAGGAAGTAAGGATGAGAGGAAGGGATACAGGGATGGAGGAAAGGAAAGAGGAAGGGAAGGAAGCAAGAAGTGATGGTGGAAGGAAGGAAGGAGAGAGGAAAACATGGGCAGTAGTATTATTTAGTTGAGATTTAGGTCCTGATAGAATTTTGTTTCCACAGAAAAAATCAGAATGTGCAGATGACATGATCATTCACATAGAAGACCCCAAAATTCCACTAAAAGACTACTAGAATTAATAAGCAAACTCAGCAACACAGTGGGATAAAAAATAAACGCACAAAATTCAACAGCATTCCTGCATACCAGTAATGAATTCACTGACAAATAAATTAGAAAACAATGCCATTCACAATACCATCAAGAAAAGTAAGTACTTAGGAATTAACCTAACCAAGGAAGTGAAAGAATTCTACAGTGAAAACTATAGAACTCTGAAAAAGGAAACTAAAAATGAAATCAGAAAATTAAAATACTATTCAACATAGTTCTGGAAGCACTAGCCAGAGCAATTAGACAAGAGAGAGAAATAAAAGGAATAAGTATAGGAAAGGAAGAAGTACAACTATCACTATTTGTAGATGACACGATACTTTACATGAAAGACCCCAAGAAGACTCCTTCAATTAATAGACAAATTCGGCAGAATAGCTGGATACAAAGTCAACAGCCAAAAATCAATAGCATTCCTATACACAAACAACAAACAGACTGAGAGAAAAATTAAGGAAACCATATCTTTTACAATAGCATCCAAGAAATTGAAATATTTAGGAATCAATCTAACAAAGGATATAAAAGATTTATTCAATGAAAACTACAGCACTCTGAAAAAAGAGATTGATGGGCCTGGGGATATAGCTCAGTTGAATAAGCGCTTGCCTCGCAAGTGCAAGGTCCTGAGTTCGATCCCTGGTACCACTAAAAATAAAAATTTTAAAAATAATAATAATAATAATGAAAAAAGAGATTGATGAGGATTTCAATAAATGGAAAAACATTTCCTGCTCATGGATAGGAAGAATCAACATTGTGAAAATGGCCATACTACCAAAATTGTTATACAGATTCAATGCAATTTCCATTAAATTACCATTAGCATACCTCACAGATCTAGAGAAAACATGCCTTAAATTCATCTGGAACCAGAAGAGACCCAGAATAGCAAAAGCAATCCTGGGCAACAAGGACAAGTCAGGTGGAATCACAACCCCTGACCTGAAATTATACTACGAAGCTACTGTAATAAAATCAACCTGGTACTGGCTCAAAAACAGACCTGAGGATCAATGGAACAGACTGGAAGATGCAGCCACAATGAAAAACACACTCAGCCACCTAATCTTTGACAAAGGGGTCAAACAAGCTCACTGGAAGAAAGATAGCCTCTTCAATAAGTAGTGCTGGAGAAATTGGCTTGCCACTTGCTGAAGACTGAAAATAGACCCCAGTCTATCACCATGCACCACACTCAAGTCAAAATGGATCACAGATCTCAATATTAAAACAGAAACTCTATATCTATTAGAAGAGAAAGTAGGTAAAAATCTTGAAGACATAGGAGTAGGCAGAGAGTTCATGAACAAAAATCAAACTGCAAGGGAAACACTTCAAAGAATCAATAACTGGGACATAATCTTACTGAAAAGTTTTTGCACATCTAAAGAAATCACCAGCAGAGTAAAAAGAAAACCCACAAATTGGGAAAAAAATCCTAGCTGGCTGTCCCTCGGACAAAGGTCTTCTATCTAGAACATACAAAGAATCAAAAAACATGAACCTGTCCAAATTCAAAGACCCAATCCAGAAATGAGCATCTGAGATGAATACACACTTCTCAGATAAAGAAATACAAATGGCAAATAAATATATGAGAAAATGTTCTACACCTTTAGTCATTTGACAAATGCAAATAAAAACAACATTGAGATTTCATCTCACCCCAGAAAGAATGGCCAGCATTAAGAAATCATCCAATAACAAATTCTGGCGAGGCTGTGGAGAAATAGGAACTCTTCTGTACTGCTGGTGGGAAGGCAGACTGGTGAAACCATTGTGGAGAGCAGTTTGGAGATTCCTCTGCAAACTAGGTCTAGAGGTCTCATTCAACCCAGCTATTCCCCTTCTGGGTATTTTCCCAGAGGATCTGAAAACATATCACTGTGATATATGTGCACCCATGTTTATAGCAGCACAATTTGTCATAGCTAAATCATGGAAACAACCCAAACGTCCATCCACAGAGCACTGAATAAAAAAACTGTGGCATTTTTATATAATGGAATATTACTCAGCTATAGAGAAAGACAACTTTGAGGCTTTTATAGGCAAATGGTCACAATTAGACACCATACTCATAAGTGAAAAAAATCAGAGGTACATGTGCAAGCAATGTACTGTCTCACTAGTGTAAGAACCTGAAAGTGGAAATATAAATTAGGAAGTATGAAGGAAATCTGCTCAAAAGTAAAGAGCAAATGGCATGAGGGGAAGGAAAAAAGGAAGAAAGGGACAAATATATATCTATATATGCATATGCAAAGTGGCTAAGATGGTGCCACTATTGACTTATGTCTCTTTATGAAGGAATAGTTAATGATTGATTGTTTGATCAAGATTGTATGTCTATATGTGTTTTCCTGAGCATACACTTTGAAGTTATCAATATGTAATAGAACAACCATTGTTAATTCCCTGTCACTTTGTCTATAATTCAATTTTGGTTGTACTGTTCTTGTGCTACTTTGTGTCTTTTTGTTAATGTTTTCCTTTTTTTGTTTTTTTTTTTCTTTTATACTTTTAAAAATAAAAAAGAAACAAAATTAAAATATATCTTTTCTTCCTAGATAGGCAGAACCAATACTGACAAAATGGCCATAATCCCAAAACTGATATATGCAAGTGCAATAAAAATAGCAATAACATTCTTCCTGGAATTAGAAAAAATTAATCCTAAAGTTTATGTGGAGTCAGAAGAGTCCCAGGATAGTATAGCAATCCTGAGTAACAACAGCAAAGCAAGAGGCATCTCAGTTTCAAAGTTCAAGATATATTGCAAAGCTGCAGTGATTTGAAAAAATGGTACTGGCACAAGAACAGAATATAATATGCAGAAACAATGCCAGGCACATTCAACTATTTGGTATTTGACAAAGGGGCCAAAAACATTCTATAAACAGTGTTGGGAAAATTGGAAATCCACATGCAGAAGATTCACTCTAGACCCATAACTCCTCATGTACTAAAATAAAATAAAAATGGATCAAACATCTAAATATTTAAACAAGAACACTTAATTTGCTGAAAGATAAAGTAGGTAAAACTCCTGAAGTCAAGGACATCCTGAACAGAACTCAGATGCACAGGAAACACAATCAGAAATTGACAAATAGGATTATATCAAATTTAAAAGCTTCTGCACAGTGAAAGAAACAGCCAATAGTGAAGAGACAAACCATAGAATGGGACAAAATTTCCAGCTACACCTTACAGGAGTAATATCTAGCATATATAAAGAACAAAAAAAAAAAAATAGATCCTCCAAAATAAATGACCCAATCAAAAAATGGGCAACTGAAATGAATAGACACTTCTCAGAAGTAGAAGCACAAGTGGCCCATAAATACATGAAAAAATGTTCACTTTCATTGGCCAGCAGAGCGATGCAAATTAAAATAACACTGAGATTTCCTTTTACTCTAGCAGGAATGGCTATCCTCAAGAGATAATGAATGCGGCTGAGGCTGCAGGGAAAAAGGAACCCTCCTACATTTTTAGTGGGAATGTAACCTTGTACAACCACCATGAAGGTCAGTGTGGAAATTCTGTAAAAAAAAAAAAAAAAAAAACAACGCAAAACTGAACGTAGAAACTCCATTCACCCCGGCTATCCCCCCTCTACGTAGCTTCCTGAAAGAGTTAAAGACACCATGTCGCTGTGACACAGGTACAGCCACGCTTACAGCAGCACAAATCATAGCACCCTAGTACTGGAAGCAATCTAAATGGCCATCAACAGATGAATCGAAAAAGAAAACGCAGTATACACAACAGAGTACGGCTTTACTGTAAGACGGATACACTTGAATCACTTGTAGGAAAGTGGATGCATCTTGAAACCATAGTGGTAAACAAAATAAATCAGACACACAACTTCAAACAGCACATGGTTTCTCTTATATGATTAACCCAAAGTGTAAATACATTAAAGAGTAAAATAAAAGGTAGATGAAAGGAAAGAGGGACCCAGATCTTCTGGACACGAGGAGGGGAAACAAGACATTGGGGCGGGGGAAGAGGCAGAGGGAGAAAAATCATAAACATGAATCCAAATATGCCATTTCATGGACCAGATACCCAGAATGAGAGTAGTCATTAAGTCCCACAGACGTGTACCAATAAATAGAAAGGGGAATCAAATGTCTGGGGACTGCGGGGAAAGAGATGACAACAGCAAATCTACACTGCATGTTTCCGCCGTTCTCATAAAGAAGAGATTTAAATAAGGAGGGAATGGGACGAAGCCAAATATTTCATATCAAAATGGTATTTACAGAAGAGGAAATTAAAGGTGGGAGAAAGGCAATTTACTGCGGTGGAAGAAAAAATTTTAAAATATATCTTATTCCAATGTGGTCAAACGTTTTTCAACGTGGGAGGCTGCCAGCGTCTGCTATTTAAGTTTCTTTCAGGTCTTCTGACCCAGGCCCGCTGGAGCCTTCAATGTGTTTGCAGCGGAGCGGGGTCGGGGCCCCTACCGATTGGGCAGGGAGCTCGAGACTGGAAAGGACAGCGCCACTTCCGCGTCTCTCCTCATCCCAAGCAAGAAACAATTTCTCAACCAGTTAACAAATGAATTCAACTAAATCCCCACCTTCCTCCGGAGATAACTGAGTTGCAGAGAAACAGCGCTCTGTCTTTTAGCTCCTTTCCTTAGGTAACTGCTCAAGGTGCTGTCCTTTGCCTAAAGTCCTTCCCATTAAATATGATTAAATAATTTCAGCAGATGGTCACTCCTTAACGTTCAGGGAGTCGTTTCCTGTTGTTTTGCTTTGCTTGTTTGCTTGTGCATTACAAGAAGAGTAACAGAACAAAGAAAGTCACCCCATTCAAGAGTGACTAAGTGATATTTATTCATGAATGCATACAATACAGGTTGGGGGCAGAGATTTTAATGGGCAAAACAGAAAAATACCAGATGAACCATCCTATTTAGAGCTATGATTCATTTCACTGACTTGGATTTTCTGCCCTTTTCTGAAGGAAAAAAATATAAATATAGTAGAAAGTGTTTATCACCTGAGATGCACCATTTGGAAAAGAAAACAGGAGAACATATTTTTAAACCATAAATTCCCCCCCCCCGTGTTCACCCCTCACATAAATAAGCAGCCCTAGACTTTGCAAGAAATATTAAGGTTCATTTAAATTGCAAATCTGACCTTATTAAAATGGCTTTTTCAAAGTGCCATAAACAAATAGAGCGCGTTGGTACTACTGCCAAACAACAAGGTACATTCTCAACTAGTTTTACAATTAAAGCAGAAAGAATTTTCACAACCCTGAATGACTCAGAGATGGTCAGAGAAAACATGTCATGACAATAACCCGAGTTGGGAAGAATGAGTCCATCTGGAGGGTCCATTTATTAAAATCCCTCAGCTGGATCACTATTTGAAAGTCAAAATGAGTTCTTATGAACAGCTTGTAAATGTTATGATATTGTTGCTAATCTAATCTGTTTTGAATTATTTTCCTATAGCTACCACATTCCCTCTTAATGTTAGAAGCACAACCATTAAGATTTACTATGTTTGGAGTAAGAATAAAAATGAAACAATTAAGAATGAGCTTATATCTGCAAATGGCTAGAAAGAGCTAATAAATTTCAGAATTAAAAGCCAAACAGATAGGCTGGGCTGTTTACAGAGTTTATGGGAAATCCATACTCAAAGGTATATTTAAATTAGTGGATTGTCACCAAGCAAATAGTTTGCTTTTTCTTAGAAAAAGCATCCAAGGTGCTGTAAGCCACTGAAATCAGATGGCTTTGAAATGAAATTACTTTGTTTTAGCTGAGTTTAGCAGCTGTGGATTTATGGCTAAGTAAATGCTTTCATGAAGATCCAGGTTAGAATGATGAATTTTTAAAAAACAAAAGTGAACATGTGGGATGGACCACAAACACTTAAGCTCTGCACTAACCTAAAATGAGATCACCACCAAAAACACGCTAATCCCTTTAAACCTCATTATGCTCTGGTTAGATGTGATTTTTGGTTTACTCATCGATTCATTCAACAAATATTTACAAAACATGTACTTTGTCCCAAGCACAAAGCTGGGTACTTAGGAAGTAACATGGACAAAACAGACACAAGTACTTCCCTTATAAAGTCAAGCGCTAATTTAGCACAATCTGTTTCACAAGGAAGCTAAATTTCACCTCATTTTAAAGACATAAAAAGGGCTAAAATGTTTTCAGGCTTAAGTACGTTGTTCTCGGTTATGCAGTTAAGAGGTGATGAGGTGCGCGTGGGAGGGTGTGTCTAAGACGTTTTCATTTTGTTTACATTCTCTGAAATTTTTAATGATTCCTCCTCCTGGGGAAGAGTTTGTACCTCAGACAACCCAAAGTCACACAGCTCTTCGAAAGTCGTTGCATTTGCCCACCTACCCCTAGACCTACCTTCCGAAGTTTACCATTTGTCAACTTCCTACACTGTCTCAGAGTAAAGAAAGAACTAGTACAGGAGGCTGAAGTTCCAGCAATAAGTTCAGACTTTACAACCTACTCTCTTAAGTGGTCCTAAGTATGTCCCTTACCCTCTCCAAGCCTCAACTCCTCAAATGAAGTAAGAAAATAGGTCACACTTCCTGGATTTTCATGGATTAAATGGAATAATTCAGGAGAGCATAAAGTCCAGCCTTTAAGCACTGTTGCTGTATCTACCACTTTTACAAACTATTAAAATGACCACGATTACTACCACTGCCTCTAAAACTGTAACTATTATAATAGAAGCTGTGAGAAACTTGGTAAAGTGATCTAAAGTAGCCTGAGGAACGTTACCAAGAGCTCACTCACCTGAGCATCAGCCAAGGGTAAGTGCAACTGGAATCACCCAGCATTTCCTGGGAGATCTGCAGTCTGGTCTCCCTGCCCAAACAGGAGGACAATGGCTTTCTGCAGACCACGCACTTGGATGCATATGGGCTTAGGCCAAAGTTGCAGTCAGGACACTTCAGAAGACGAATCCTAACTGCATATGCCTAGCACAGACAAAGCTAAGTTAAAACAACCATTGAAATCCTCCTGGATTTTCCAAATACCTGCCCCATTCCTGTGCAGTTGAGAACTTTCATTGTTTCATCCCATTCAGTTCTACAATCAAGCATTAACTGAGCACCTCCTTTGAACCATGATAGGAAGTTAGATTCTATTGTATGTACCACAGGGACCCATTGGAGAGTTAGTATGTGGGCATATGTACCCAGCACAGCATGCACTCAATTATTCTTAGCTCCCATGTAATTAAAAATCTGAATACAACAAAGCTGCTAAAACAGAAATAGAAAGTAGAAAATGAAGCAAACCACCAGGCTAATAGAGTTACTGAACTTAAGCATTTCATTTTGTTCTCTATAGAAACAATTCAGAGCAAGGAATGTGGTTTTTTTTGTTGTTGTGTTTTTTTTTTTTTTTTTGGCTCTTTGTAACACCAGGAGAGAAAGAAAGTTTCACATGACTAATGACTAAAATGCCCCCCAGATTCTTCATTCAGAAAGGACCATTTTCTATACTTGAAATGTAATGAGAAAAATATCCATCAATGCTAAGCGCTTGAGTGTGGCTGTTCCCAACTAATAAATCACAAACTCTGGTCATTCAGTTGATCCTGAAGCCTGACTGGGGATTGACATGCTCCTTCCCTTTTCTGTTCCATGCCAACTTTATGCACAGTCCTAGACCCCGCAGGTAATTGTCCCCATGGAAAAGGCATGAGCTCAAAGTCCAGCCTTTGTTTCCACATCTGTATCAATGCATGTATCTCTATCTATTGCAGTATCTATACCGAAGCATCTACATAGATGTGACAAACTCTGTTAGGACTACATCAGACTGTAACTGCCACCCCATTTTAATCATGTCCTTTATTTTCACCCACAAGTCTTTGCTCTCAACCTAACCCATCAAACTCAAGACTCAAGGAAACTGACAGGCAATTCATTACTAGAGAAGGTTGGTTGAAGTCACTTGTGCCTAATTTCAAATGATCTGGGAATTACCCTTAGAGGTGAACAACTGCTATAGCTTTCCTAAAAGCTACACAGGAACCAGTCTAAACTGGAAAGGGAAAGGGGTCAGGGAGGAAAGTCCTGTTTGTGCAGAGGTAGCCCTGGTAAACTGCTCATTGTCTCCACTCAGACTATGCATGTCCCCTTCTACTAATTCTGGCTCAGGAAATAAAATCAAGAGATTGAAACTGAACAAAAACAAGAGGAGAACTTGATTTAAGCTTCGATTTTCCATGTAGCACAGCTTGAAAATCACAAGCTCTATGACTCCTGGAGGGCATAATAAACAATGTGATGCATTTCTCTGAAGGCTTAGCAAAATGCTCCCCGGCACAACACATGGTTCTATTTTCTGGTAATTTTGAAGAAAACACCCTCCCTGTCATTATTTTTCTACAACTTATGAAACTTCCTTGGAATATCCACCAAGCAAGACCTATAGACTCAGGCTGCCCTCTAATATGACCCGTGAGTTGGGTCGGCAAGTATGTGTCACTGTCAGGGTAAGAGGAAATGGGCAAACACCAGAAATGAAGGATGTGTAGGCTGGTAAAAATTATCTAGGGCAGTGGTGGAGGATAGTACATTGGCAGATTTTTTTAAAACCTCAAAAGTATATTTTCAATCCAATAATTCTACTTGAAATAGTTCATGTCAGGGGAAAAAAATGAAGTCCATGCAGAAAGATTTGTCTGCTTGTTTTTGGATATGTACTGAAAAGTTTGAGCAAACTAAATGACCAGAAACAAGCAGTCAGGTATAGAAAATTATGCTACCTTGACACAGTATGGTATTACTTAGCTATTAAAACTAAAACAGACAAATACACATTGCCATGAAAAAATGCTTATGACATAGTATGTTACATAATTTTATATTTGATGCTAATTATGTCATAAATAATATGTAGCACACATATCACACACTTTCATGTGTTCCTGCATGTAAATTTATAGCTATGGATAAAATACCAAGATGGGATTAGGAGTGCATTTTATTTTCTCTTAAATCATCTACACTTTATAGTGTAGAAGCACATGTATCACTTTGGATATTAAAACAATGTTTAAAAAGCAGTGCAAGCTAATGGATGAAATACGTCTAAGCCACAATGTGACAAGCTCACAGTTTGTTCTGCAGAAACCACAGATCAATGTACTGAGTACAGTATTTTGATTACCAGTTGGGTGGCTTGGCCATTTTATCCCAGGCACACCAAAGATGGGCTGGAAAGTAAAGTCTGCAGCCACTTGAGCTCAGCAGCCTTGACTGTCTTCAAGCTATCGCTCGTAAGGGGCACAGAGATGAGAACAGGAGGCACCGAGAAATTCCAGCCATGCGTGAAGATACCAGCAGGAGGATTGTGTTTGTACAACTCTGAGAGGGCTTGAGTTCACACCACACTCTCTCCCTGGGGACAAAAAAGCCTGGCAACTCAGAAAGGATGACAACAAGGCCCTCAGGAGCCCATCAGAGGAAAAAGTGAGGCTGCTACTATGCTACTTAATAACAGTCTTTAGACAAATGACAGAAAGCACGATGAAACTACATTACCCATGAATAGAGACGAAGTAAATAAAGCGGAGTTTATTAACTGGTAGAGAAAATGATTACAGGGTGCATGAAAACAACTCAGGGCAATGGAGATGAGGACGCACTAAGGAAGAGCAGAAGATATTAATGGTCAGAAGTGTGTACAGACACAAGGGGAGAAAGGGTAGAGCGCCAACAAGGAAGTAGAGAGACATGCTGACTCTAAACACAGGGTGGAGATTTGTTTGTGGTTTTCTTAATACAATGGCAGGGAAGACAGGAAATGAAATGCAACCCACTCACATGCACACAGGGCACAAAAGGCAGAACATGCAGTGCTGGCCTGGCCCAGCAGCTACCCTGGAAGAGACAGACTCTGTAAGAGAAAGCATTCGCTGGAAGGTCAGAAAATGACATGGCCCATACAAAACAAGGAAACAAGATTGGCTGTTATGAAGCTGGGGAAATATGGCGCCCAACCCAGTGGAAAACGGAACTCACAGAGCCTGACTATATCGACGGCTTTGAAAGCTGAGGGCTTGCCTTCTTTTTACTCCAGCTTCCATTTATCTCTCGACTCTTTAAGAGTCTCTGCAGATAAGTTCAGTCCTTAAAAGTCACCTCAAAGACACTGCTGCCAACCTGCCAAGTGCTCATCATTGCTTTGGACATAGCAGTGTCCAAACACCTGTTCCATGGGACAAAGTCTCAAGCTAAGCCTTTTATCTAAGACTTACTGGTGAAAGCAATGCTATGAATGCCTAAGCTATATTCCCAGAGACATGTTTCTCTTTTACGTGGGGTCAGCATCCGTGAATAAGTCCCTCATCCCTCAACAGCTGGGCTCTTTCACAGCCTTGAGGCTGTGTGGATGATACTTCCTCTTGAGAGCATCTGACTTCACTGTAATAACTCACACACTAACCCCACATGGCATTTTTCTCACAGGAGACTTCTGGAGCCTTAGTGTGGATGGGGCCCTTAGTGACTCATCATAACTTCCTTCCATTACAAGGCAGGCCACTCTTTGTAGACATGGGTTGAGCCTTTTTTCCATTTTCACATCTGTCCCCCAAGCTTGGAGGCTGACACTTACATCTTACTAAGTGCTAAAACAAGGAGCAACTGAAGATTCACACAGTCCCCTCTCACAGCCACTCCCTCCCTCCTCTTGCTCATATGTTGAGAAGAAGACCACATATTTAAAGGAAAAATGGCAAAGATTCACCCTTTCCCCAGTGGCTTCCTATCCTACCAGAGTTGCTGGGTAGATTTCCTCTCAATTGTTGTGCTGCTTATGCATGGGCTCAAGTTAAGCCCTAGGAACAAGACCCGTCCCTGTAGAGCAAGTCCTGAACACTGTGCCCTTTAGGAATTTGTAATACAGTATTGCAGGTCTAAGTCTTGAGAATCATGATGAATTCAAATATTAGTTCCCATGTATGTAACACTTGCTACTAACTTCCCTCAAGTCAAGTCCCTTGGCCGCCCCCCAGGCCTTGCCAGCTGTCCTGACTTCAGTGGCCTCCTGCTTTTTAGCACATAAGCTCTGCCTCTTGACCACTGTTACTGTGGAGATCCTTTATAAATGAAGCCACTACACAATTGGAGGGAGGGAAAGGGAACAGGAAAACCAAGAGAAATCAAGATATATCCTGTACACGTATAAATGCCTCATGATAAATGTGATCATTATGTGTATCTACACTGCACCAATAAACTTTTTAAAAGCACTAAATTTTATGTAACATTAAAAAATGATTTCTTCTTATCAATGGATAAAGCAACAACTACTGTTGAGACCATATCACCTTGTCTATAGATTAGTTGTGATTGTACTATTTTCTATGATAATGGGTGTCTGTTTGTCAATATGTTTTTGTACTTTTATGTTTCTAAAATAAAAAAAAAAAATGATTTCTTCTGAACACAAAGCATTATCATTTTCTGTTTCACACCGGAGAGCTAAGCACACAGATATTATACAGCTCTCAAGGGGCCACATAGCTTGTTGATACTGAGCAGATAACAGAGCCTGTGTCTTCTCAAAATACCAGAGTGTCACTCTAACTCTGTAGGTCCCCTGTTGCTTAACCTTTTCTTTGGGACTCCTTTAAAAGATTTTAAAGAAAAACAAAAAACACCTCCAGAAAGCAGTGCAACAGCAATCTCAAGACAAAATACTTGACAGTTACGAGCCAAGCTAGTGGCCCAGGTTATAACAGCTCCATCTCCTGACACTGGAAAAATCATTTTGGACAAGGAATGAAGCCAGTCTCTTTATAAACTAGTTTATGAACTCGGCGCTTGTTGTTACATTGTCAGAAGGAGAGAGCGGGACCTTAAAATTGTCTCTGAAGGAAACAGGTCGATGCTGAGTCCCTGGGAATGGTGTTTGGATTGTCACATCCCCACAGAAAGAAATACCCATGTAAAGAGATGGTGCTCCTAGGCACTGAGAGGCCGTTTTCAGGAGACCAGCACAGCTGAAGAGCAGCCACGAACTCTTCAGCAAGTTACCATTAAGCAGATGTTCAAGATACTGCACAAATGTGGCATTTTATCACCTTCCAGGATCACGGCAGCTCTGCTGACAATTCATAAACACATCTCACTTTGCTGCTTTATATTCAAGAAGGGAAGAGATGATTTGACCTATCTGTTATTAGAACAACATTTCAAAATGTTCAGCCATGTATGTGCACACTGCTGTACCTCTTGCTGTGTTACTTGGAGTCTCCAAATAGTAGATGCCAAATGTGGGATTGAACATGCAGGAAAGGAAAAATCTGTAAAGGAAAAGGGAAAGGCAGCAGGTAGAAGCAGGGCAGGCTATGAGGCCCCAAAGTCTGCCCAATCCATTTGAAGGAGAGGGGAAAGAAAATATAAGTAAAATGCACTTAACTGTCATGAAGTCTAAGAAAGCTCCCATCTGCCCATCAAGGAGCTTTGGGGCCAATGTTGCCCATCGGAGGAGCCCTACATCTTGCAGACTTGAACTGTATCTGTGTCCTGCTGTGCTCAGGTGCAGGCCAAGGAGAGCCCAGAGAAAGCCTGAGGAAGTGGCCACTGAGGCTGTGCTACATGTGGGCCCACTGTGAACCAGTTATCAAGGATACCATATATTACCCAGATCCCTCTGCCATTCACTCTAACAGAGCCAATCTGATGTTTGTGGGCCCAGGACATAGGGTCAGACCTTTTGTGTAACTGCCCTTCAAGTATCTGGTTATTCTCCACTCCCACCTACCATCATCCAAGCAAATTACTCCAGGTGTGTTTAGGAAAAAGCTAGAGAAATCATGACAGGGTATACTTAGCATGGCCAAGCACTTCTTACCTGCTCTGAAAGCTTATTCAGGTCTTGGAACTTAGCAAAGCACTAATACTTTTGGTTGAGCAAACATCCCAGCCTCCTGCATCTCCTCGTCTGCCATATTACTGTGTAGCTGCCAAAGTTAAGCAGCTTCCTTGCCTGGGTGCCCATCCATTTTTTGTCTTGGAATGTCACCTCCACAGATCCCTGAGGTCAAGACCCTGGCTCCCTCTTAGATCTTGCTATAATAATTGGGGCTTTCTGGCCTCTAGGATTGGGTCCTATTCCTTGAACTCTTTTGCTGAAGGGTTCCACCATCACCATGGAGATTTGTGTCTCTCTCTCTCTGCATCTCTCTCCTACCATCATCCCTAGCCTGCCCAGGGACGCACCACTGCATGTCTTAGTGAAGTTTGTGCCCATCACACTGGCACATAGCTGATGAATCTAGCCAGTCTACTACACAGTATTATCCATTCCTCCTGTCCAAGAGATAAAAGATTCTTTGTAAGGTGCCAAGGAGGTCTTCTGACTCTCACATTTAATCACTCACTGCTTACTAACAGCCTGCAGTTTCTCATTCTGCTGTAGTGCTTCAGTCAAACTTAACGGCAATGCCTCTGCCTTTGTAGGCATTTTCCCTTATAGCTTTCAAATACCTACACTATTACATGTGCAAGGGAGTTCCTCTCTACCATGTGGACTTCCCAACTCACTTTAGTGCTGCCTTTAAAAATCAGGCCACCGCATTGTGCAAAGGACTGTACATACGATGCAATCTTCTTAAAACAACATCCTGTTTGCTCACCAGGCAGTGAATGAGGCAGTCCCAGGACCCGATGTTACTCCTCCGTTTTCTCAAACCACACCTGGCATGACCAGTGTTAGTCTGGGTTTCCCAACAAGAAAGTACCAAGCTTAAATCAGATATGTAAGAAATTTACTGGAAAAAATGCCTAAGAAGAAAACAAGGCAGGAACTTGAGAAGGCGAAAAAAGTCATCAGACTGCAGTATAGTACTGGGCCCTGTGCAAGACAAAGAAAAAGGATATTCGGGAAGGGAGTTTTAAGCTGTAGCAGTTCTAAAATGTTTGAAGCAGGCGGAGAGTTTGAACCAAGCCAAAGTAGCTCATCATTAGTCACTGGCTGTACGCTACCATTGGCTGGAACAGACCATAGAAACTGGGAACGCTGTGAAGGTGCTTCCAGCTTCAGAATTCTCTCTGCAGCAGGGATTCTCAGTAACATATATGCATGGTCACTAAACCTATATGCCATAGAGATTTCTTTGGAAACATACAAAACCTCCGAGATCCAGCAGAAAATCAGGGGACCAACACAGCTAAAAACCAAGCAAAGAAAACACTGATCATCATTACAGGAATTATAAGAACATCTGGTCTGTTGTACCAGGCAAAATCCTAAGAGGATGCTTGTGATTCCCATCCTTGTATGGGCTCCTCCCCTTAAGCACAGCTGCACACTGTGAATGCAGTAAGATGCCTCCCCTGTGACAGTGTTAGATTCTGTGGCAAAAGGTATTCCAGAAAATGCACTTAAGAGGAGCTGAGAGCCCCAGCTGACAGCAGAAATGAGAGTCCTATAGCTCAAGGACACGGCTTCTCCCAACACCCTGAAGGAGCTCAGAAGCAGCTTCTGCCCAGAGTATTGGAGGCCTTGACAGACTCTGAGTGAGAGGCCCTGAGCAGAGAACCTGTCGAGCCATGCTTAACCTCTACTCTAAGGAATCAGGGGTCAACAGACAAGTACTATTTGATGCCATTATGTGTGGCAATTTGTTATCCAGCAGTACAAAACCAGTGCCCTCTTACTCCACTCTCCCCAAACACACAATTTAGTTACGCATGATGGATGGGTGAACAGATGCATAGACAGACACAGCATATTGTTGCACTGTTCCCAAAAGCTGCTGTCCTCAACTTCCCTAAGCTCTCCTGGAACCTGATTCTTTACGTGCAGCAAAGCAGAGATGAACAAAAGTGGAATATATTCAAAAACTAATTTTCATGTTTCTTTCCAATTCTATCACTACGATTCCACTTTTAAGACTGGGATGACAATATATTCCATTTTATGAGTTTATTATTTATTATTAATCTCCCTTTACAAATGTGTATTAATAAGAATATATAAATACAATCATTAACTTTTAATCTTTTTACCAAGAACATGTATAATTTCATTAAATCCTCACCAAAATCCAATGATAAATTCTGTATTGTATAATGTATAGTTATCCTTTCTTATACTTTATTTGGTAGTGTTATGGTTTGTGTATGTATGTCCCCCCAAATCCTCATGCAGTTATGGAGTGGGCTTTTAGAGTTTATGACTGATCCATGATCCAGTGCTGGGATTATGGGTGTGAGAGTTATACCCACCCTAGGGAGGATAGTTTGTATATGTAAGGGAGAGAAAGAGGCTGCTGGCTGCTATTCCTTCGTTTTGCTGGTAGTTTTTGCTGTGCTCTGCTGCCATAAACTGTTGCCTTCTTCCATGTGCCACTGTGCCTCAGAACCAGCCAAGTATGGACTGAAACCTCCACAAACTGTAAGCTAAATAAACCTTTCCTTCCTTCATTTTGGATGGTGGGTATTTTGTCTCAGCAACAAGAAAAAAGTAACCAAGACAGGCAGCAAGTATTTATTGAGCACCTACTATATACTAAACATGGCTCTGGGTTTTGGCCACATAATGGTAAATAAGGTTTTAAAACATCTTGCTGCTTTGTAACATAACTCAGTAGCTAACTCTTAGAAGTGGCCTAATGTCCGTCAACAGATCAATGGATAAAGAAAACCTGGTATTGTATCCACATAGAGTGCTACTCTGCTACAAAGGATAAAATTGAGTCATTTGTAAGAAAGCAAATAAGCCTTGGGACCATGACGTTAAGGGTAGTAACTCAGACACACAGGCTTAACTATTGTGCAGTTTCCTTACATGAAAACTCAAAAGCCTATGTTAATTGGAGAGCAAAATAACAGACGCATGAGAGGAAACAGGGAGAAAGATCTTTTGCAAATGAGAAGGGACTCAAGAGACAGAGAGAGGGGCAGAGGGACAAAGAGGGGACATAAAAAGTTTAGATGTGTTATGTACGTGCACCAACTCCCCATGATACTATATGCTGCAGATATGTACTCATAAAAATAAGACTTTTTTTTTATTTTAGTGAAGCTTATTCTCGTGGGTCAGCTAAATAAATGAACAAAACTACCAATGACAAAGACAGATTCAAATTTAACAAATGCTGTGAGGGGAAAAAAAGCAAGATAGTGAGATCATGACTAATGAAGTAGACCTGATTAATGAAAAAGATCCCACAACCCAAATTTCAGAGGAGAAAGCACTGCAGTGAAGCTACCACAGGTGCAAAGCCTAAGAGCCCAAAGCAGAAAAGAGCTATACACAGCCGCAAAAGTAGGGGCCAGCGGGGAGACTGAGGCCCAAAGTTCATGGTTATCTAGCCAGTAACTCATAGAACTTGGATTTCAACGCAGGCTAAATTCTTCAAGCAAGAGTTGAAAAACTAGTGTTGGCACACACCTGTAACCCCAGCACTCAGGAGACTGAGGCAGGAGGACTTCTCTGAGTTCAAGGCCAGCCTGAACAACACAGTGAGATGGTCTTAAAACAAAAAAAAAAAGAGTTGAAAACTAGCCCCCATGAGCCACACCCAGCCCAAAAACACTGTTCGTGTTTGGTCCATGAATTGAGGATGGCTTTTTCGTTTTCAAGCATGGTTTATTAAAAGCCAAAAGAACATTTAATGTGAAAATTATACATAATGTTATGAAACTTAAATCTCAGTGTCCGTACATAGTTTTATTGATACACAGCCATGCCTATTTTGTTTGGGAATTTTCTATGGCTGTTTTTGTGCTACAGTAATTGTAATCAAGAGCATGGGACCATACAGACTTACATGACATATTGACAAACACTATGATGAATGTTTAAATGTTTTAAATTTTACTACAGTAGAAGACACATTACCACTAATCCATCTCAAAATACTCACCCTCACTTTGAACACACTTATCCCATTGTTCTTTTCACCTTCTGAAGCAGTTCTGGAAGTCCTCTTTCATAAGGGTCTTTAGCTGCTGTTATGGCAACTTCAATGTCCTGAATCCTTTCCAAATCTTTATGTTTTAGGACTACTTTGACTTTGAGGAAGAGCTAGAAGCTTCCTGGTGTCAGATCTGGTATGTGAAGACACACTACAATGTTTTTATGAGCCTGCCTCTGTCAGTCCACAGCAATAGTCACCATAATTTTTATCACACCTCATGAAGACACTCATGACAGAGGACCACCAGAACTGCTTTGGCAAGTACCATGAATGGTGAGAAAAGTGCATTCAAAGCAAGCAGGAGTATCCTGAGGGGGATTAATAGCCACATGTCCCTTCGCTATAACAAACCATTTGTAAACAGTCACTGTATATTTTGATCACATCTCATATTCTGGTCCTCTGGCCCATTTCAGAATTCATTTCAGAAAAAGTTCTCAGAACTCCCCCCACCCCGGGGTTCTCTGTCCTCTTATCATAACACCTAAGTGAGTACTAAATACTCAGCACCAGTAAATCACCATGGCACCCACCATGAATCTCAGCAGAAGGAATTTCAGAAGTCAAGTTTTCCACTGCAGGCAGCAAGAGTGGCTGAAGCTCTGCAAAGAGTGGTTCTTCTCTCTTTGTATTTAGAGCCATTTCTGCTACTCTGATTCTTATCACTGCATCTTCAGCCCTAAACAGGAGGTTAGAAGAAGAGATAAATAGAAGCAGACAGCTGGAAAGGGAAATGCACAGAATTCACACAAACAAGGTTGCATTTCAGAAACGGGTTAAGATGAGCGTAAGATAGAGACTTTGGGGATGGAGGCAGACTGGAGGGAGGGAGAGGGAGGGGGTATTAAGATATGTACAGTGACCAGTTCCCCACACTGAATTCATTCATTACATATCTCAAACATAGATGAGTAAAAGCACGGAGAGTTAGGTAAAAGCGCATTCTTAATGGATTCCTGGGATAACGTCTGGGAGACGTTGTGGAATCAAGCAAACGGCAAGGAATTCTGGCCTTATTCCTTATCCATTAGCATGGTCATTTTCATGACAATAAGCTTCAGGTTTCTCAGCTGTAAAATCCTGCGGGTGAAGGCCTTCCAGTGGAGGGGCTCCTCTTATCACAGGGCACCCTGTACCTCTACAAGGCGGCCCATCTAAGTAGCTGTGGGCGCCATTGTCCACTGGTGACAAGCGTTGCATAGTCTGCTTTCCTTCCATACTCGGCATTTTACATCATATCTGCTCAGTGGTGGGCACCGGGTAAATATTAGCTGAATGAATAAATGAACACAGTGACAATTAAATTAGGCGTGTGTGCAGTTAGACACAGAGGAAAGCACCGAGCCCGGGACCTCAGACATTCACAAGGCCTGATGTATGTTCGTTCCTTTCATCTGTGAAAGAGGCCACAGCCGCTTGCCCCTCCACGGGCTGGTTGCTGCAATTTCACAGGCTTGTCATGTTTCACACAGAAATGCCACCTGCTGAAGTTTCATAAACCCCAGGGGAAAGGATAGAGTCAAAAGCTGTTTCCTTGATAAATTACCCCGGGTATTTCCTTCAAAAGATGTTTGCCGATGACATAATCGTACATAAGAACAGACCCGTGTTCTCAGGCTACCATTCTGGGACACAGTGACTTATTTCTCAGAGAAAATTGAAGCAGGGAAATGTGTATAATCCTTTTCTGTAATTCCTTGCGGAGAGCAGACATTCTCCTTTCTCTGTTGTTGTTTTCTAACAACTGCAACAACAAAAGATGCTGAACACAGCAATCAAAAAGTTGCAGCTCACACAACAATCTAGTCTTAGAGCAGCAGGTCTGAGTGAGTTAGTGCAGCCACTACATGATTTAGAATGACTCCTTTTCTTTGCGCACATTCCCAGTCACCTGGTGTGCCTTGCCAACCTTTCTAAAATCTTCACTTTCCTCCTCCCATTACTTTTTTCTCCAACTGAAGATACTCTCACACCTACACAGGGGAGACAAGTGATTCCTGCTCCTGACCTCTTTTAAATGCTACAAGGAGGTCCTGCAAGCCTCGCGGCTTCTGTCCCACTCTCCAGCTGGGAGGCTTCAGCAAAGCTATGTAACTTCTTCAAACCTCAGTTTCTTTAACTGCAAAGTAGGGATTGCAAGGTGAGTGTCACAGATCTGTTGTAATAAACAGACACAGTTAGTGAAATCTGTTTTGGGGAACTTAGCACATAGCACTCACTAAGGAGGAGTTTGTTGTCATTACAAGTTGTGGTCACCATGTGACTTTGGAAGCAGTCTCCTGTCACTAATAACCATTGACTGAGAACTTATAATGTGCTAAGTGCTGTTCTAAGTAGTTTGTCCGCATTTCTGGGCCGTCCTTGCCATAGTCCTATGAGAGAAGAAGCTGAATAATCTGCACTTCACAGATAAGGAAATTTGCCGAACATTTTTCCATGGGTAAGCACCAGAGCTGAGGTTTAAACACATCCAGCTCCAAAAGTGGGATATTTGACCTCTACTTGGAAACGTTCACCTCTGAAATATTGCAGTAGTTCTGTATTGCAGAGACACTCATAGAGTCGCTCACAAACATCCAGAAAGAAAAAAAAGTCTGCTCCCAACAACAGATTTCTTTTTAAATTCTTAATTTTGTTCTGATTTCCAGGTAAGGTAGCTCTTCTTGGACAATTGGGCCACATTTTCAAAACTGTCCATAAATACTCTTTTACATAAAGAGAAAAAACAATACAAATTATTTTGTGTATTATAATACAATTATATCAAAACCAAATGCTAAGAAAAGCTGCAGAACACTGAAAATGTAGTTGAATGTATCAATAGCAGTTGTTTCTAAAACAGATCCCCATCTCATTTTGTATCTTTCCAAATTTTTTGTATTTTCCTATACATCACTTTTTGGAAGAAAAAATATTATCTCATAAAATGAATACTGCACATTTTATCTTTTATTTCCCCAGAAACCAGCATTTCTTTTATTATCTGAACTATGCAGTGGAGGCCAATTGTTCTTATTTAAATACTTCAAAGTGCCCTTAAACACATAAAAATTTAACATTTTCTCTTATTTAAATTCAATAGCCAATTCTCTTTCACTTTTCATATGTGCTAGTTTAAGCCTGAAAATTGGAAACTGCCTAGAAACATTTCTGTGTACAGAATCCTGCCAAAAGAAGAAATTTATTGTCTCTCTGGTTTTATGCCATTGGACTACTGTGCCCTCTCTTGTTGAGGTGCTCTGCAAAATTCTTGCAAATGTTAGCTTTGTGTTCTTATTGTGCTAACTATGGCACTGCACAAACAACAAACAGAAAGCAGAGATGGATACACTTGCTAAATGCTATTCCGCTTGAAACCTAAAGGCTGACCAACACATCACACTTGGAAAATTCTAAACAACCAAATTTCTAAAATGTGCCAGACGTAGAGCTAAGTACATTAGTGAGCAGTTAATACTCCGAGACACCATTGTGTTAACCAGTGTTCTCTGGAGAAACAGACCCAACAAGACAGAGGGGACAGAACTAGAGATAAGAGAGAGCTTAGGGACGGGGCAGGGCTAGAGGATGGGGTGGGGGTAGGGATAGCGTTGGGGGAGAGGTCGAGATAGAGACAAGGAAGAAAGAAGATTGAGATTGTTCCTCTTTTATTAGTATATATTTGTGATTCATAATAAATATACTCATCATAGGAAACTGCTATATGTACATGTCACGCCTTGATCCTTGATACTGAGATTGATTTAATGAACTGACTTGCTATTGCAGTGTTACACACTCGAGAGCTACAGGGTTGACAGTGTGGGGTAGCAATTCCTTCTTGCTCTAAGGTCAGCCTTTGTTCCATTTGAGCTGACTGCCTGAGACTGATCCATGTTACATTCAGGGTCATCTGCTCTACTCAAAGCCCAATGACTTAAATGTTACTCACATCCCCCAAAACACCTCCACAGAGACATCCACAATAATGTTGGGCCAAATATGTAGGCACCAAAATTCAGCCAACTTGAAGCGCCTAGAGTTAATCATAATGTCTGCCATATCAGCCAAGGTTAAGAAGTTAGTCCAAGGCCTCTCCACTTTTCCTTACTAAATCCTTATGCAGTTGTCATCTGTTAATATTTTCAAAACCCTGTGTAAACTTCTTTTAGAGAATCAAATTCCAGAATATAAAATTTAAATATATGATTTTTAAAATCTTGTCAATCCTGAAATTCAGAAAAATCCCATTAACTAGATTGATTCTGCTCAAATTATAGGAAAACTATGGTGAATTATTGGATATTTAAAAACATACAAATTATAAAATACAGCTATACATTTTAGCCCACACAAGACAGAGCAAATTAGCAAGTCCAATTCCTTCTGGATCTGCCTTAATGGTTGGGTTTGAATGATTAGTAATCTGCACATTGATTATTGATATGAAACAAATGCCAAACAGACACTCAAATAATGTGTTCTCAAGGGAGGCTGGGCATGCCTCATGCAGTCTAGTTTGCTTTATTAATGAAGGCAGTATTTTCAAGCTTATGTATAACTTGGACTAGAATCCTCATTAATGATATCTAAATCATAGTTTTCTTGAAGTAGGAGACGAGCAGGATCCTTCTAATGACTTTACTGTGCATTTGGAATTTTTGTTATTGTTTTTTGTAAGACATAATAGTTTTCATTTCTGTTATCCCATATATGAGGCTAGAAAATGCCCCTTGTCTTCCACAGGGATCAATGCTCCCTTTAGGGTGATCAAAAGCAGCAAGGAAGCAAGGAATGTTGCAGAAAGACATGTAAGGAAGAGCCTAGCACAAGGTCGGGAGAGATGCCTGCTGGGTTGGAGTCTGAGTGTGATACAAAGCGATGCCAAGAACAACCTGCACATGCATCAGGTGGAAGCCTGTTTCTGATGGGCTCCAGAGACAGGACACAGGAGAGAGGTAGGTCAAGTGGGAAATGGTGCAGTAACCTAACAATGCAACACTGATGGAACCTTCTTCCAAAGATCTACTTCTAAAGCTCCAAAGTTCTCCCACAAGCATGACTTCGCTCATGTGTAGTTTGGAGGCTCACCCTTTTCATGACCAGAGAAACAGTCAAATTGAAAACTCTTTGAAATCTTTTAGTGCCTGTTTCTTTTTCAGATAACCGTGACTGATGCTTGATAGTGATCATCCATTCAAAAAAGGTTAAAAAAAAAAAATAGGCATGGTGGTGACTTCTATAATCCCAGTACTCAGAAGGGTGAGGCAGGAGGATTATGGTGAGTAGGAGCCCAGCCCAAGCTGCATAGCAAGACCCTGTCTCAGAAACAAACAAAAGCTTCACATATATAACAATCATTATAGACAGCTAGATTATTTTCAGTTTTTCATCCTTGTGACTTTGAACTTGAAATGTATTGTGTTTCTCCCTATTACATGTGCTGAGGAGGAGACTGGGGTTCCTCTTCCTATTAAAAAGAGTTGACCAAACAGAGATATGGTCCAAAACTCTCTGGTGATTCCACCTGTGGGTAGGGCTCAGATCTGAACACCTCTGAGCACATAGCCCAGACAGGTACATCTGCTTAGAAAGTCCCATACGGAATTCAGCGGCAGACATTTCCTGTGAGTCCCTAAGAGGAAGAGCAGAAACCTGGACAAGCAGAGTCGAAGGCCAGGAAACCTGGAGTGCAAACACTTCCTCAGCCTTCAGCTGTCTAGCTTGCCTGGGCCAACTGCAGTTTCAGTTTCTTCACTGGTAAAGTGGGGATTGAGATGCTACCCAGTGCCTACTCCATCTTAGGAGCTCCACGCATGTTGGCTTCTAAATGTTAGAAGAGAAGAAAATTCTGGCTATAGAATTCAGAGGGCTTGGGAGAATTACTGTAGAATGAGATATCAAAAAGAAAGTCAATAATTTATTTCCCATCCTGATGTAGTTTTTTTATGAGAAGTTTTCACACACTCATTTTGAGTTTTAATAAAGAGAAGAAAGACAGATACTCAAATTCCCTGCCTAGGAATTCAGCTCAGCTCAGCTGTGTCCCCAGAGGACTGGGCCACACTCACTCTGAAAGGTCTAGGTAGCTCAAAAGTGGTCTGCGCAGGGAGCAGGGCGAAGCGTGTGCAGCCCTCTTATCGGATCAAGTGGTCTGGGAAGGCTCTTGTCAGTGCTGGCTGCCAATGGCCAATGCTGCCGTTTTCTCCAGGATTCCCACCTCCCTACCATAACTTATGTTCCTTCACCCCAAAGGTGACTGCTAAAAGAATCCAGAAATCTCGGTAGCCTTAAAAGGCTTTTACCGAGAAGGTTAATATCATCGATGACCCTTCATACTTGGACCTCTGCTGATCGTTGGGACACGCCTGCCCACCTAGTTTAGCCATCAGAAGTCACAGAATCATCTAGCAAAGGAAAGCAGAGAGGGAAGTCCTTTGTTCACTCTCTAGCACTGGACACTCAATTGTGTAGAGCGAAAGGCTAAAATTCATTTGATGTATTTATGGCACCTGGTCTGTGTGATGACTTCAAAGCACGCCATGGACAAATGCCACAAGGCTTCTTCAGAAATGCACTGTGGACCCAATAAATACATAAATAATTTGACATTTCTTTGACATTTATTGGCTCCCCAGAGGCTTATGGTATATCAAAAGACAGACCACTTGAATTTTAAACAGCATCCTGCTGACACCATTCGCATTATTGTTTAAAAACACTTTGATCTATGCATCACCCCCAACACAAGAAGAATAACAGAAATAGGTGTTAAGACATAGATGTTGGTAGGTGCTTGAGGGTGAATGGGAAGAGATACCCATTTATTGCCTGTGAGATAGAGAAGTAGCACCACTGAAGGAATCTCTCCTTCAGTAGTCTAGCAAGAAGATATCTACCGCCTCAAAGGTTTAATGGCATCCAGTTTGTTTGGGATGAATTTAGCAAACTGCACTGGCCAGTCCATAAAATCTCTCCTTTGATATGGGCGATGATCATGCTGCGGGTGACTCACAGTGCTTCGGGGCAGGGTTCCATTGGAACCACCTGCATTTCTAGTTAGCGTGAAGTCCTGAAGGAGATGCCCCAGGCTGAGGCATAGGTAGGCTTCCTTTAGACATCTTGTACCAATATGCTATGACCAGTAGAGGAAGCTGTATCTCATCTTCAAATGGCTGCACTTTCTACTGCAGCTCTTAAAAAACACTGTTTGTAATTGTAACCAGATTGTCCCCCTGCCAAACACACCGTAGAATCTGGTAATAAAGGTAATGTTCTTCTATAAAACAACAGTTTCATAAAATGATCAGAGCCTGGCCCAGTGTCCTAAACACTTACCTACCCCTTAAAGTGTTGAATTAGATTAAAGTGCCGTAGGGACATAACTGATGTAATGTTTCAAAATCATAAATGCAAGAGGAGGGATTTTAAAGCTGGATAATGGAGAGAATGGAATAATGCAATAAAAGCTGGCTCAAACGCTGAGTCTGTGATTCCTGATTTATTGTTTTAATATAATGCTGTAAAGGCCATGCTTGAATATACAGCAGTATTTTATTTATCTAATAGTCGTGATCCTAAAGCGGGTGTTTAACAATGGCTTTAGGCTAGAGCAGTGGCAGCACCCACAAGTGAAGCCAGTTGCAGGGTGATCCCCCAAAAGAGGCAGGACACCAGGGGTGGGGAGCGGTTGAGAGGTGGGGTTTCGGGGATAGCTGAGCACCCTTTATAAATCTCATTTCTCACCTCTCTGGCACAGCTCTGCAGTTTTTAGAATCACTGCCAGCCCCACACAACTCAGCAAATTGGACACAAGCTGAAGGCCTGCGTGAATAATCACAGCCCACAGGACTAGTCTGGACCCGCAGCGCTGGGCCCCTGCTGAAGCCAGTGGGGAGCGCACACTGGCAAGGGAGGACAGCCACGGAAAGGGGAGAGAGCAGCACCTATGTGTTTCCTGTCTCCCTGAGGGCTCTGCTCTGCCCCTTGGGATATGCCAGAGACCATGCCATGAACCAGGGGCCAGAGCTCCCCTTCTGCTTAGCAGCTTTTCAAGGGATCTTGTGTTGCGGGGTGGAACATTAGACCCAGCACATTGGCTGACATCCTTATTTCTTAAAAGAATCGAAGCCCACCACTCAAGAGCTATCTCCATCACTTCCTTGCAGCCTGTTCAACGTGTGTCCTTTGTCCTCAGCAACATGACACAGTAGCTAAGAGGAGCTCTGGGTTCCAACCTGACCATCTTCATGACTTCATGCTGTTTACTGGAAATTCTATAGTTTCAGCTTCTTCATCCTTACAACACGGTTAAGAATATCACCCACCTCCCAGAAGACTAAATAACATCTTCTATGGAACCAGTAATATTGGAGTGACTCATGACTTACAATCAAAACTCAATATTTCTGCTTAAAATGTATTCAGCAGGGGAAGTTCTGGCTTTGCCTCTGGTAGACAGAGGTCTGAAGCATGGCTCACAATGTGTCAGCCTCAAATAATAAAACATCCTCAATCATAGGTCAGACACAATCTAAATTCAGAAACTGGAAGATGCTGTTCCAGCCAATTAGATTGGACATCCAGTCTTCTCCCCTCCCCAAGCCAAGATTCATGCCACTGAGAGAAGAGGCTTTCTCAATGGTGTCCTTGGGCATAGCCCCCTCTAAAGTGTCCCAGACCCAACATCCCAACCACAGTGTGTACCTCGGACCCAGGTTTGCGTTTTGCCTCCCTTAGACCTGCCTCCCTGATCCTTCTCCTTCTCCTTTCTCCTCTCCTCCCTTCTACAGTGGGGGACCTGGAGCCGCAGAAAGTGGGCCCCAAACGTTTACTCCTGGGCTCTATAGGAATAGTAATAATGACCCCATGCTGAGCACTTCTTGCGGAGATGAGGGTATTACAGCAGTTAAAACATGGGCTGTGGAGCTGGGTATACTTTGAATATTCATTTGAGACCTTGAACAAATTACTTCTTTTAGTGCCTTAGTTTACTTATCTACAAAATGGGGGTGCATCAATAATAGAATAATATTAATGCTAAATGAATAAACATAGGTAAAATGTTAGGAAAAGTGCGGGCATAAATGTGATAGATACATAGATAGATAGACAGACAGATAGATAGATGGATAGATAGATACGGACCTGCCAGTTTGGGGCAAGAGAGTACAAAGGGAGAGATGCGTTATAAGAGTGAAAGAATCACCACAGGCTATTAGAGGGCCTCAACCAGCCTACACACTACTGCAGATTAATGAAACATCACCCCAAGAATGCATTTATAGGTGAAGGTTTTGCCTGGTTGAAATGAAACATCATAGTGCAGAACAGAGAGAACTACTTTCATTCCAGAGTGGCACAGTTTCCCCCGTAATCTCCCATTCAGATTCATAGATTCTGGTTGCCCATGGGCCCCCCTACACAAACTTACAGTCGGTGTAAGAAACAATGTCTTCCACACCTAATCCTGGCCTTTGAGGGAATAATTCAACTGAAGGGAGGTTTCTGTTTGACAAAACAGACCCAGTGGTAATGCCCCCTCCAAGAAATCCACATCCTCATCCCCCAAACCTGACCTCATGCAACAAAAGGCACTTTGTAGATCTCACTAAGTTAATGATTTTGAGAGGAGACCATCCTGGATTACTCAGGTAGGCCCTAAATATAATGATGCATGTCCTCATAAAAGGGAGGCACAGGAAGACTCGGCTGCAGAAACAAGAGTGGGACCGTGCAAAAAGCTGGAGTGATGGGAAGAAGGAGCCCCAAGCCAAGGGATGTGTGTCCCAGAACACAGCGGGGTAAAGGCTTGGTTCATCTCCCAGACCTGCCAGAAGGAGCCAACCCTTCCAACATCTTCAGTTTATCTCAGTAAGACCAACTTGAGAGTTCTGGCCTCCAGCGCTTTAAGAGAATAAAACTATATTAACTCACCAAATGTGTGGTGATGTGTTATTTTAGCAACAGGAAACTGCTACCAATCTGAACACAGTTGTTAATACTTTTGCCACAGTGGTTCTCAATGTTGCTCCTAAGAAATGCTTATGCCTCTTAACCCAGAGTCAAAAGCTAAACATGAATAAAATGAATAAAGTTATAGGGGAAGAAGTTAATAGCTACCAGTTTTTGAAAATATATTACCACTAAGCCTTTCCATGTAGAATTTCACTGAATTTAATCCTCATGACAATTCTCTCTTCGTAGGTAAGCAAACAGGTTCAAGGGGTTAAGTAATTTGTCTAGTCATAAAGCTAATGATCTAGCCAAACATAAGTGCAAACTCACTTTCAGCCCCAAAATAATTACACTGAATTTAATGCATAAAATATATCAAACCTGAGTTTTCTCCCAGTGCTTTTTCTTACAGTTTTGAGATCTACTATCACATCTCACAGCCTGTACTAGCAGAGAGCCATGAAAATGAATTAGAAAGAAAAGTCCATTTTAGGAGCCAAACTCAGAATTCCAGTACCTAAAATCCAATCCCTCCTTTGAAAGCAGTAGGTTTTTGAACTTGCTATGTTATATCGTTTTATGGAACACGCTGTTCACATGTGTCAATATTTCTAAGTATAATAAACTGGAAAGAATTAAGTATGGTATGTCTCTTAAGATTGCTTTTCGCATAATTATCTTTTGCTATCTTCCAGTGCCAAACCATGACAACTCTCCCATGAGGCCAGTGATTTTTATTTTTGTTTTGTACAAATAGAAAAACTAAAGCAGAGAATTTCAATAATGTGCCTAAGGTCACTCAGTTTATGAACAGTAGATCCAGAGCTGGAACAAATAGCGATTGGGTCTAAAATCTGCACTGTTCTGTACTCCATGAAGAGGGGAAAATGCCATCAAACCCTCATCCCTCCTCAAAAAAAATGTTATCCAAAGCATTCCGCCCTGCACTCACCCAATCTTGACTCACTAGGTCAATGCAAGATTAGCTTTAAGGAGAGAAGTGGAGAAAGGGGTAAGAGCAAAGTGAGAGAACCAATCGGTTCATTTTTGGTGGTGGTCAGCAAAGAATGAACACAGTAGCTTCCAGGAATGAGTCACTCTGGGCTACAACACTCTCAATGTACATGAGCAAGAGTTTGCCTGTGACCTCAACGCCATTGCAGAGGTTCACACACTGGAGTCACAGAGAACAAGCTTGTTCTCTTCCCGTCCAACAAAACTTTCACACCTTCCTAAGTTTTTGAGTGTTTCTAAGCTAAATGTTTCCCTGTTTTCAGTTGTCCTTGATGTGATAGGGTTTCTGTTTCAGGAGCTGCCAAAAGCAGACATGTTTCCCTAACAAGCTGTGACCTTCATTTTAGTTTTACTATTAACGCAAAATAGGAGCCTGTGAGGGTAAGAGGAGGTTGGTCAGATATTCTGTGTTTTTGTTTTTCTTTGTCTGCTATTGAGACGGGGCAATGTAATATTTAGCTTTTCCAGTCACTGGTTCCAGCTCTGGGCCACAGAAGTGACTACTGGACTTGGGTGAAGGACAGTCATGGCCCCCTGAGCTGCACAGTTCCCTGAAACTCAAAGGGTCACACAGCAGACAGACCCAACCTACAATCAGACCTTGGAACATGACCAGGAAATAGACTGGGGACATCCCCTTTGTTGTAGTTTGGGGTTTCACAAGAGGAACAATATAGTACAGGACATATATTTTGTAAGATTATTTTATAATAGTCATCCAAAGAAACATATACAAAGAGTGTGGGAAATCTGTCCACACACTAAAGACCAAAGAATTCAGCTGAGGGTCTGGATAGCACAATAATGTCCTGCTTGAGTTCAGCTAAAGACCTAGGGCCCATAACAAGGCCTCCCATAAGTCCAGCTGGAGATCTAAGCCTCATGACAACATCTCATGCAGGCCTGTTTCATGGATCTGCATTGGGAAGGCCCAGAGGTCAACGGTGGAAGCTAAAATGTCTCTGCCAGTGGGATGAAGGATCTGTGCTAGCAGGCTGAGGGATCTGCACTAGAGTCAGGAAGTGATGCTCAAAGTAAGGACCAGAGCTCCCCTGAAATATACCACAGCCATCCTCAGCAACAGTGAGGTCCTGAGCTCCAGTGATGAGGAAAGCCAAGTTCCCATCAGGAAAGCCAATGCAACAAGCTTCTCCAGGAGAACCAACAGCTTCTTACAGCTTCTACCAGCTTACAACAGCCTCATAACTTCTCAAGTTCTGCCTCTTATGCTGCTGGCAACAGTCCTCAGGTGGGCCTCCCACACCCAGCACCATGCTGGTTCAGTTCAGCTGGGGGTTACAAGTTGACCATCAGTTGCCAGTCCAACCCCTCCCTTCTGGCAGTTCCTCCCCTTGGGCAGAGGCATTCCAACCCCATCAAAAGCATTAGGGGCAGATCTTCTCTACCTCCACAGAAGCAAGCAAGTGTAATTCTTAGGCAAGGAGCTACTTCATCCAGGAACACCAGGTACCCTGAGCTTATTGTGCCTTCCCTGAGCATCAGGCACACTTGGTTAAGCCAACTTGTTTCCATGAAAAATGAAAGATTCTTTACTTCAGGTGAGCCTCAGCAGGGTCTTTTCAAGCCCTTGAAATAAACTCCAATAGCAGTTTACATCCTCATCTGCTTCGTTCTCCTCGAGGTAAGTCCACTTAGAATGACCAGATCCCCAAAGCAATAAAATCAAGTTATTTATCCTAAAACAATAAATGTCTTCTAGCATGCTCTTCCCTAAGGAAGTTCCTGATAAGAAATCCATGTCATCTGGAGAACATGCTGTAGGCCCTGGGATACTCACAGACCACAGTGTGGGTGCCCTGCGTTCCAGCAGAGTAAGAAGAGGCAGGAAACCAAAGCTCAAGTCTGACTTCCACTGAGCTTCAATCTGGGTTTTGCACAAACCTTTGATCCTTGTGAGTTGTTCACCTCATTTGCAGAATGGTCATTACTCATCCCAATAACTCCAGGGTGACTGTGAGAAATACAATGTGACCACCATGCTACCCAAGCAACCCATGGAGATGACCAAGGAAGAGCTGTGATTCTATTCCCCACCAGTCTCTTCCGTTCCTTCCACCTGGATGGCTTTTTCTCACCCCTGAATCAGACATAGGACAGATTTCATAAGGCCATTGGACACTCTCAAGCAATCCAAGTCTTGGTTCAGTAATTCACATCTCCTCTCTGGTGGGATAAATAAAACTTTCAGTTCCCTCCCTCTCACAGCCTGGCCACATCCAGGCTGACAGCCCACAGACAGGACAGATGCCTACCGAGGAGATGGTGGCACTTGACTTCTTTCTCCATCTTACATAGTCATTGTTTCTCTTCAGATTTGTTAATAGTTGTGAGACTTGTAATAGTTTTTAACCCACTGTCTCAGAATGTGAGGGGGAGGAAAAGAAAAGTGGCATCATTTTGTGGTGACCCAGAATGCAGCCCTCCAGCAGACCTTTCCCAGGCTGCTTTCCTGAGTCTCTCCCTCTCCTCGGGCTCACTGCGATTGGTGGTGGTGGTGGCCGGGGGGGTGGGTCTCCCTTCCAGAGGTTATGTAAACTTGGGCGAGTGTTCTTCTCTTCCAGCTAACATGTAGATTCTTCTTCAGCCCCTGGAAATCCAAAACCCCAACCCTCTCCCTGTGGTGGCCTCCTCCACCTCCTGGCAGCCATCTTGGTCAGGATTAAAGTGGCCCAAGAAACCCGATTCACTCAGGAGCATGTTCTCCTTTGTTTGTCCCACAGAAACCACAGAAACAATGTCCTTTGCCTCGACAGACAGGGGAGCATAGCTCACCCCAAGGCAGCTGTAATCTCTCCTTCCCTCCATTCTCTTCACAAATAGCCAGCCAGCCTCTCTGATTCTGGATTCCTGGAAGTGAGTCACAAACCAGCCTGGGGGGTCAACCAAACTGCCAGAGACGCATATTATGGTTTCTGGGTAGACTCCTTATACCCCTCTCTGTGGAGCGGAGGTGAAGTTCGCCACCCTCCTTTCTGCCTGTGAGAGAGACCTACCCTATACAGGCAACACCCTGCACACCCCTTAATGGCATCTTGCACTCTTTTGTCCATTATTGCAATGCATTTGCGGCTGAAGGTTAGTGGTCAGGGAGAAAATCAATACCTAAGACTTCCCTCAGCTCCTTCTGCAAGTCCTCGCTCCGGACTGTAGCTTCTACAAACTTGAATGCAGAGCTGAAATTGGAACTAAAAGATCTCTTTGTGTCTCTTTACGGTAATAGTAGCAACAATAAGATTAGACAATATTCATCAACCAGTGAGATGTATCCAACATTACAGTGAGTGTTTCCTAAGCATTCTCCATCTGAATCCTCGTTACAACTCTGAGGAAACAGCGATGCTTGCCTCATTGAACACATTTGGAAACAGAGGCTCAGGGAAGATCCGTGAATCTCCTTGTGTCACAGAGTTCAGAAGGGTTGACAGGAGGATCAGAAAGCATATAAGTCTGGCTGCTGGCCAGTGTCAGAGCCCCTGCACCCTACAAGGACTAGAATGCTTGTGTAAACCACCAAATTAGTATTTACTTGAGAGTCTCTGAGAAAGTATTTTGTAAAGCTCTATTGTACACTTCCATTATTTATGCTGTTATTATTGTTATAAAAACAATAATTTGTATTATTCTATTCTATTGGTACAGCTTTAGGGTGCTTATTTAAGATTCACTAAGTAATCTAAAGAGAATTAAATTGAGACAATGGAGTAAGTGTTACAGTGGCTCTTAATATCCCTTAAACATTCAGGGGCCTAAAACTGTAATATTTAACTCTATGAAGACCTTCAACCTAAACTGGCTGGTCCCCAAGCATGCTTTCGCTAAGAGCACTTGAGAGTACAGTGAAACAAACGCACAGAAATGTGGGGAACGCAAATAGTGTTTAAACCACCCATCTCTCACTCCCCCACTAAGTCCAGGCAAATCTACAGACTGCTCAGAAAGCGGAACACGTAAGTTTTGCTTTAGATTCATATAAACGTCAGAAATATTTGCATAGGTTATCCCACTGAGAAAAATTACTTAAAAAGCAACATTTTCAGTAAACCACGACAAGGATGAAACTGGTAGTAACATTAATAGCTTTCCTTTAAAGACTGCTCTGTACAGGGCACTATGTGGAGTGTTCCACAAGAATGACTTCTTTAAGTCTTCTTAACATCACTTCTTTGAAGGAAGACTGCAGAAAGTTACTAATTTACATCTGCAAAGGGGCTTAGGCTAGCCACAACAACTGCACCCAAAAACATCCATGTCCTAATCTGTGGAACCTGTTAATATTTTATCTTACCTGGTGAAAGGGCACTGGGTTATCCGGCTGGACCCAGTGCAGTTGCAAGAACTGTTAAGAGATAGAATAGAGAGGCAGAAGGTCAGAGTCAAACTCAGACAGTGTTTTGAAGATGCAACACTCCTGCAGGGTACACCATGAGCCAAGAAATCACAAGTGACTTCCAAAAGCTAGAGAAAGCAAGGAATAGATTCTCCCGCTAGAATCATCACAAAGAACACATCTCTGCTAGCACCTTGATTTTAGCCCTATCAGGACCAATTGCAGAGTTAGGACCTCTAGAACTGTAAGACAATACATCTGTGTTGTTTTAAGCCACACACTCTTGTGTCATTTGTTACAGCTGCATAGAAAACCAATAGAGTCAGCTAGCACTAATCAACAATGGAGGCTGAATTCTAACTGTGGTGCGCATGACTCTAAATTGCACCCCTTCGTTTTTCCACTGCCACAGGTTGAACTTTGTCCCTTCCCCCCAAATTAGCCGTTGAAGTTCTAAGCCCTAGTATGTGCAAGTGTGAGCTTGTTTGGAAAGAGGACCTTAGCAAGACACTCAAGTGAAGATGAAGCGATGAGTTAAGATAGTCCCTGACCTCATGTCATCAGTGTCCTAATGAAAGGAGGAAATTTAGAAGCAGACGCGAACAGAGAGAAGCAATGGGAAGAGACATAGGCCATAAAGATGGCTGTAAATCAGCCAAGGAATACCTGAGGCTGTCACAAGTTAGGAAGAGAGATAGGGACCTGATCTCTAACCTTCAGAGGAAGCATGGCCCCACCAACACCTCGATTTCAAATGTCTGCCTCCAGAATTAAGACAATAAAATTAAGGCGCCCTGTTTGTGGTACTTTGTCACAGAAGCCCTAAAAAATTAGTTTATTACCCACTCTGTGAAGTAGCTTCCTAGGATTTGAGTCTACAGTCTTGGATAAACACTCTCCACATTGACTGTTAAGAAGATGTCTCAGCCCAGAATAGCAAAAGCAATCCTGGGCAATAAGGACAAGTCAGGTGGAATCACAACCCCTGACCTGAAATTATACTACAAAGCTACTGTAATAAAATCAACCTGGTACTGGCTAAAAAACAGACCTGAGAATCAATGGAACAGACTGGAAGATGCAACCATAATGAAAAACCCACTCAGTTACCTAATATTTGACAAAGGGGTCAACCAAACCCACTGGAAAAAAGAAGGCCTGTTTAATAAATGGTGCTGGAAAAACTGGCTTGCCTCTTGCCAAAAACTGAAAATAGACCCCAGTCTATCACCATGCACCAAACTCGGGTCAAAATGGATCACAGACCTCAATATTAAAACAGAAACTCTAAATCTATTGGAAGAGAAAGTAGGTAAAAATCTTGAAGACATAGGAGTAGGCAGAGAGTTCATGAACAAAACTGAAACTGCAAGAGAAACACTTCAAAGAATCAATAATTGGGACCTCATCCTGCTGAAAAGTTTTTGTACATCTAAAGAAATCACCAGCAAAGTAAAAAGAAAACCCACAAATTGGGAAAAAATCCTAGCTGGCTGTCCCTCAGACAAAGGACAGCTATCTAGAACATACAAAGAATTAAAAAACATGTACCTGTTCAAATTCAAAGACCCAATCCAGAAATGGGCATCTGAGATGAATACACAATTCTCAGACAAAGAAATACAAATGGCAAATAAATATATAAGAAAATGTTCCACATCCTTAGTCATTCGAGAAATGCAAATAAAAACAACATCGAGATTTCATCTCACCCCAGTAAGACTTGCCAATATGAAAAAGTCATCCAATAACAGATGCTGGCGAGGCTGTGGAGAAATAGGGACTCTATTACACTGCTGGTGGGAATGCAGACTGGCGCAACCACTGTGGAGAGCCGTTTGGAGATTTCTCAGCAAACTAGGCCTAGAGGTTCCATTCAAACCAGCTATTCCCCTTCTGGGTGTTTTCCCAGAAGATCTGAAAACATCATATCACTCTGATATATGTGCACCCATGTTTATAGCAGCACAATTTGTAATAGCTAAAATGTGGAAGCAACCCAAGTGCCCATCCACAGAAGACTGGATTAAAAAATTGTGGCATTTTTATATAATGGAATATTATTCAGCTATAAAGAAAGACAGTTTTGGGGACTTTATAGGCAAGTGGTCAAAACTGGAGTCCATATTCATAAGTGAAATAAATCAGAGGTACATGTGCAGGCAATGTATTGTATCACTGGTGTAAGAACCTGAGGGTGGGAATATAAACTAAGAGACATGAAGGAAATCTGTTCAAAAAACAAAGAACAGATGGGACGAGGGAAAGGAGAAAAGAGGCAAAAATGTATGTATGTATATATGAATATACATATATGCAGGAGGGCTAACATGGTTCTACTATTGTATTGTATCACTTAATGCTAAGGAATAATTGATGACGGGTTATTTGATCAATCTTGTATGTCTGTATGTGTTATCCTGAACACACACTTCGAAGATATCAATATGCAAAGCAGCAATTATTGGTGTTTTTTTGTTTGTTTGGTTGGTTTTTTTTTTTGTCTTTGGTTTTTTGTTTTTTGTGTTTTTCTGTTGTTGAGAGGATTAATTGTCTGACCAATTTCATATGTCTGTATCTGTGTTCATGTATATACACTTCAAAGATATCAATAGGTAAAGCAACAACCACTGTTGAGTCCATGTCACCTTGTCTGTAAATCAGTTTTGATTGTGCTATTTTTTATGCTAATTTGTGTCTGTTAATATGTTTTTGTGCTTTTATTTTTTTAATTAAAAAAATAAAAAAAAGATGTCTCAGATTATCAGACATAGATACCCAAGACTGATCAAACAATTAAACACTCTGAAGATAACAACATGTAATAAAACAACCATTGTTCATTTCCCACCATCTTGTTTTGAAGTTCTGTATCATTTTTATTGTTTTTGTGGTATTTTGTTTTTGTCTCTATTTTTGTAATTTGGTTTTTGTTCTTTTCCCTTTAAAATAATTATTTTTAAAAAAAAGATGTCTCCGTCTGTGCTACTATAAGAAATGCCAGAAACCAGGTAACCTTTAAATTTAAAGGGGCCCCACCTCTTAAAACCACCAAATTGAGAGTAAGCTTCACCACAAATTTCAGAGAAGACATCATCACTCAAGCCATAACAGGAAACTATTAGAAAAAGATTGGAAACACTACCACCTTACACTTACACATAAGTTTTAATTTCATAGACATTTTACATATTAACTTATCTGACAAAGCCACAGTCATTCAAGCAAACAAAGGTCAGTTCTCAGGGATGGGTCTGTAGTAGCAGAATGTACACAGAGTTTACACACAGCACCCTTCCTCCACCCAAATTCTGCTCCTCTGAATGACTCAAGAAAGTTACCAAATTTCTCTGTGCCTCAGTTACTTCATCTGAGTAGCAGAAACAATAATGATAATGTTTGCCTCATAAGGTTCTTGAAATGGTTAAATTAGAAAACAAGTGACATTTGTAGTTTTATAAGCCCCAGAATATTCTACTTTACAGATAGAAAACTGGACTTTAGTTAGGTGATTTACCCAAGGATGTATCAGTCCTAAGTGAAACCAGGATGCTAATAGTGGTCTTACATCCTACGCCAGAACCACTTGTGCTATAATATGCTGTTTCTCTATTACCCTACATTTTCATGATTCTTTAGTGTTCTGGATTTAAATCAATCTAAGCAATTATAAAGTTAATTTCTCTTTTCATGCCCACTCCCATCATCCAATAAAGATGATAGTTTCCATAAACTACAAAGTCTTGTTGAAATTCTTTTATGAGAAGCTTTATCTCAAAAAGTAATTCACTTTATTGTCTGACAGCAAAGCAGTTCTGTCAAGATATTGCCGTCACTAAATAGAACTCCAAGGGCATAGAGAGAGAGAAGGCACAACAGCCCCTGCCACTGGCCGCCCCCAACCTGCCAGGGTTCCTTCCGGTCTCATCTTTGCCTGTGAGCAGACCTTAAGAACCTTTGCGTTCTTATCATGTTTCTAAATCAACTCAGCACCCTTAGACAGCGAAGCTATTTTCCGACCTCACCCCGTCTCATTGGTTCCTTGTATTCATCTCATCATCCTGGAAAGTGGTTCTCTTTAAAAGCATAGGATGGAAAATGAAAAAAAACCAGGATTTAATGACGGTATTTCAGCATCTCACCACTTAAAGAAACTTGGCTTTTTCAGCATGTTTGCAAGTTTTAAACTGGAAAGGGATCAAAAAGGAAGAGTGAGTTTTGTATTTGTTTTTGAACTGCTACCAATAATCCCTGAGAGGTAAACTATTGACCAGGAGAAAGGAGAGGGATGAAGAGCCACAAGCGTGGACGTTTGGAGAATTTTAAAAGACAATCTCCCTGCCTGACAAAATACAATTAACTGAATTTCATCAAGACTTCTATAAAAAAAAAAAAAATACACAAAGGATCGATCCTAGGCATAAAACCCCAAAGTAGGTTATTATCTCCAAACCAGAAAAAAACATTTCATTAGGCCGAAGGATTTTATACTCGCATTGGGAAAACGGCTTTTCCCTCTCACCCCTCCCTTGCTCACTACAGAAACTCAATTGGAAAGTCAATCGCCAACAATCACTTAGCAAATGTCACAAGGCACCGCTGTTCTCCACCTGCCCTTGTTTCCTGATGGGAAACTCAGGCCCTGGAAACCCCAACACCTCTCCTGCATGCTGACTCACCCTGCTCAGTCACTCCTGTGTTCACTCTCTTGTGGTTTTCTTTTCTGTTTGTCTGGTTTTGTTACTGCCGTTGGAAACAGAAGGCCCATTTTATGAGGTTGCTGGTGACAGCTTTCCCCTCTAACGTTTCAGAATCCTTTATCAGGATTCTTTACCAGCCAGAGCACCCGTTGCCCGGGTTATAAACAAGCATCGCTCTCCGATCACACTCGGTACAGCAGGGAAGGCCCTTTGCAGGCTGCTAGCATGAGACATTGTCTTCTCACACTTCACCCCTGCAAATGCCTTATTGCTTCATTGACGCTCTGCCGAGTAACAGTGTTGCTTCGGTTCAGGATCCTGCCTGCCGCAGATCAACAAGGCACTTCGCAGACACACACATGCACAAAGACTCCAGGAGCAGAATTTGAAGATCGGGCTCTGACAGTCAAAGAGCAAGCTTAAGAAAGTATCTGATGACCTCAAGTCATAAACAACTGAACAGAGAAAGGGGCGGCACAAGACTACTATGTCTGGGTACCAGGGACTGGGCCTTAGTAAACAGTAGCCACAAAAAGTAATGAGTCACTGGGTACCTCCTCTGTGCATCTGATATGTGTTTTATTATTCTCCTTCTGAATTCTCTGACCAGCTATGTGAGCTGGGACAGACTGCTTCCTTCCCTAAACAAGGGTTGTGAAACTTACATACGATACATTTCAACATGCTTTATCAACCATCAAGTGCTTTAAAGAGGAAAGCACTATTTTGCCAAAGCTGACAGTGATTTGTGCTATTAGTTGACCTGTCTGTGTGTGTTCATTTATGCACCCAGCCGAATTAACCTGACTATCCACATAGTTTCAACTCGCATTTTCTTGGCCATGTGGTTGTGACCTAAAAATGACAGATGGTGACAAGAAGAGACAGTTGTGGGGCTTGGTTCCCTACGAAAACGTCTGGCATTGATCTTCTAATAATCCTGAAAGTTGGAAAGCTTTACCCGTGCTCTTGAGTCCAACTTTTTGGTCTTTTTCTAATTATCCAACTACTTTCAAAAGAACTTTTCCATAATCTACAGAATAAGATCTTGATCCTGAAAGTATTTATAAAAAATAGAGTTTATTTCTAATTAAAAAATTTACTTCATAACTGGGCAAGAAGATACATTCCACTAGAGAAGAAGCACCATAAACATCACATTCTGCACTGCTAACAGCTCACAGTTAGTGAAAAATAGTGATTTAAATATTGCATCCGTGAAGTGTTAACCACAGGATTGTAGCTCCTATGAATGACACAGTTAAAGAAGAAAAACAATAATTAGTAGGACCCTAGCTACATATTTTGTCTCAGCCTAGAGCTACTTAATAAGAAACATTCTCTATGCTTTGAAATATGAAGTGTTAGCCAGGCAAAAGCCAAGACTGGGCAAGTAAAGCTGGCAGAAGCCAGAAAAGGACTTTTAACTCTAACCCTAAACCTGCTTAAATCACACACGGTATTAAAAAAATGATAGTAAGAATTACAATAAAAATGTCAATATACTTTACAATGTGCACTAGTAATGAAAATTTTCTATCAGTTTTGTATTTCTCTGTGTCTGTTCTATTTGTACACACGAGTGCGCGCACGCACACACACACACACACACACACACACACACATTTTATAGTTTAGAATACTTTAATAGTAAGCTCATTTCCATAAAACTTTTTGAGTTCCAATCTCCCTTTCAGTAAAATGTTCCAATCTCCCTTTCAGTAAAATAAATCCCTTTTTCCTTACCAGCCAAGATAGTATGGTACTTTAACTGTGGTCATGCTGCCATCTAGTGGCTAGCTGTTAGAACTCAGGTTCTTCTGTCCTTAAATCCATTTTTCTTTAGGGAACTAATCTTTGGAATACCGTCTATAGATTTTTCTGAGCATGGGTAAAAGTATTTCACACCCTCTCCCTGTCTCCTTAGTAAAAAGATGCTTTCAACTGTGTCAGTCACCCTCAGTGAACTGGAATGGAATTTTTGTTTTTCTGCTTTTGTCTATAAACGAGACGATTCTCAGAAAAGACGCACCCTGTAAAAAAGAGGTGCCATCAGCCCAGCCAGAGCCTGTCCGCTTCTGTTGAGCCCTGTGGTATAATGCTGAGAAACTAGACCTCTAAGAGAAAGAGAAAGTTACCCTGTCTCTTTCTCTGTGTGTGTCTGAGAGAGAGAGAGAGAGAGAGAGAGAGAGAGTGTGTGTGTGTGTGTGATTATCCTGACACCATCCTGAACTGCACTGTATGATAAACAAACATGGTGCCACCTGAAAAAGGATGTTTTATTTTAGCCCCTTCGTATATATTTGTACAGTATAATGGTCCCACTAAGTAGAATAAAGGAAGAGAAGGAAAAAGCAGAATCTGGCACTTTCTTAGCCGAAGGGCCTGAGGGTGCCATTTATCTCTGAGCCATAGTTTTTTCTCCTGCTAACTAAGCAGTGGCATTAAATGATGTTTAAAGTACCTCCTTCCTCAAAAATACATTGAGATCTACCCTGTGTGTGTTCAATACCCCGTGATTGTACATCCTGTGCCCAGACAACAATGTCAAAAACAACTGCGAGATTTGCCCGACTTCACCTCCCTCGGTGCTATCTGGAAAGGTTTAAAAGAACAGCTCCTTCTATGCCTTCACTGGAGGCTGATATGCGAGGTACACAGTTGTTTCCGAAACTTCCATTTCCTACACAGTATTGATCCTGGGTGCACGCTTGAATTATCTGGAGAGCTTCAGATATACCAAAGTCTGGGTGCTGCTGAACTTTGAGGTCATCTTAAAGCTGTCCAAGTGATTGTAATTTGCAATAAAGCTCGAAGACCGCTGGTCTGGAGAAAATAAAACACAGAACGCTTGGATAAGGGAATGAATCTTTCCACGAAAGGGCAGGAGCGTAACACACAGAACCCAGGCTCTCACCCCTCCTCGTCCCTCGCCTTGAGAACTGTGACCCTCTTCTGGCTCTCCTAAACTCCTCTACTTTCCCGCGTAAATCTCAAGCACTGTTACTTGGTTCCTTAATGTGTGCGTGTGTGCGTGTGTGTGCGTGTGTGCGTGTGTGTGTGTGTGTGTGTGCGCGCACGCGCGCGCGCATGCAATAATTCATTCTTCTGTGAAGGAGGAAGAAGGAAAAGCTAAAGGGAATATTAAATTCTCCTCGCTAAAGGCTTTTTATGTACTATGCATGTTTTAAGAGAAAGAGGAATTTAGAGATCATCTATTCCAAGTCCTCAATTTGACAGGCAAAAATGTAAACCAGCAAAGATCAACAGCTGGGTACGGCATGGGCCGGACTGCTGACTACCACTTTTATAAGCATTTTAGCCCCTTCGTATATACTTGTACGGTATAGTGGTCCCACTAAGGAGAATAAGGGAAGAGAAGGAAAAAGCAGAATCTGGCTCCTTTTTTGGGCCGCAGGGCCTGAGGGTGCCAGTAGGCAGGGCTGCTGACTACCACTTTTATAATCATCACATCACTAATTTTTCTTCCTTAAAAAGGGTCATTTTATAACTATGACAGTATGACAGTGGTGGGGAACCTATGACTCGTGTGTTATTTGTTTTTCCTTTAAGACAAAAGATGTTAAGGTAGGAGATGTTTCTTTTGTTTTGTTTACTGAAACCTCAGTATTCTAGTTTAAGTGCTGTCTTGGCGCTTGGCAATAAATAGGTGGGTTTGTGGTTGCAGTCTGGGTGCTCACCTCTAAAAGGTTTGCCGTCCCTGCTCAATGAGATTAAGTCACCCCCAGAAACCATGGACCTGAGTTTGGACCTCAGGTCATCCAGCTGCTCTGTACCTGGCACAGCCCTAGGCCCGGAGGTCACGGAATGCCAAGTCAGATCGGGTAAGTTTCCCTGTTCTATGTCTTAGATGCCCTACTCTGTTCGACCAATCTGAACTGTAATCTTATGAAGCAGTTCATCTGCCTGCCCTCCTTAGAAACCTACTGTATCAGCTTTGCATCACTACAACAGAACACCTGACATAGGCGATTATGAAGTAAACAGAACTTCATTCTGGCCCATGGTTCTGAGAGTTCAAGTCCAGATCGTGCTGCCGTATTGGCTGAGGCACCTCGCGAGGGCAGCACACCCTGACAGGAGCGCCTGCGAAAGCAAGTGTGCTCCTCACAATCCAGCAAGCAGAGAGAGACAGCGAGGGTCCCACAATTCCCTTCAAGGGCACACTGGGGGTGGACAGCCCCTACAGACCTCCCTCTTGGCACGGCTCCTAAAGGTCCACAGGTCTTTTCTATGTCAGCACCCTGGGGCCAGGCCTACTTACAGACTTTTGGCGGCGATTCAACATCCAAACTATAGCACCCACTTCAGAAAAACGTGGACGTTCCTCTTCCTCTGACTGCTAAAGCAGCTTATTTCCCAAGCCAAAATCGAATTACATGATCTGACAACAGAACAGAAACTGGACATTGGAATAATTTGAGGAAATTTAGACAATATTGTTTTCTGTAGCGGCCACATATGAACATTTTTAATGTGTGTATGTGTCATGTTTGTTGAAAGAAATGTACAGACTTTACAATGAAGTGCAAAGAAAACTGTAAGCGCTGCCATGAAGTGCTGTTTTCACACTATTTTGATGCATTTATTTCATTTATTTCAATTTCCTTTAGAAACCAAGAAATATAATGTAAATACTATTTCAAATATTGCTCCCAAGAAACAAATAGTGTATCATGAGCTTTTTCTATCATTAAAAATTGTTTGCAATTATATTTTTTTAATATGAGGGTGACTTTAATCCTCCAGTACCCTACAGTACAGGGATAGCACACTTTATTAACATCTAAGTAATCTCCAATCTTCCACTATTAGAAAAAGCACTGTATTAAATATACATCATGAACCTTTTATGACTTTAAATAGATAACAGTAAGAGATATGTAAACATACGTAACAAAATATACATTGTTTTGTGTATTACCTAAGAGATATATTATCTTTAAGTATTTTTATATGTCTCCTTTTGCCAATGTGATAGGTCAAAAACACATTTTATTATTTTAATTAACCCGCGCGTTGTCCTTACATTTCATATTAATTAGAACCATGTGGATCCCAAATAATTTTCTTTAGAAGAGTTGGGTGGACTCGATTATCACTTGAAAATGACAGCATAGATGGATTCTTCCAAGAAAACTGCTAAAAAGTCTATTTTCTACCGAATTTTCAAATCTTTTCAGAGGTTCTGAAAGGCGGAACTGTTTTCCATGCACACACCAGACTACGTGCTTAGAGATGTCACATTCACCGGCAACACTCCTGAGAATAACATCAGCTCCCTGAGCCAGGCACACCCACATTATCTGTTTCTCTGGCTAAAGGGTCCCAATTTACCCAGCAGGAAAGGTAAGCTTTTGGTTTTGATTATAATGCAGAACTGGACCCTTCCTGGTCCAAGGCTTTAATATGACTCCTAGAGACACCCTTATGAGCCCCCCACCAGGGTCCCCATCTCTCCAAGTCCTGAGGAACTGGATACAACTGCAACAAGATGCGCGCTGTTGATCCAGACCACTTCCTCTGCCTCTCCGCACCTTCTCTGCCTGTCTAAAGAGGATATTACTGACCTTAGAGGGCTAATAGCACTTTTTACAATTAAAGAACTTTGCAGTTGTAAAGTAGCAGGAGCACAAGGTGCATCTGAATTTGCTGGATTCCTGTTCTTCCCCTGCTAGAAGGGTCTGACACCCTCTTGTTCATATATTTCTCTTCTCTGGAGAACTAAGCAGAGCAACCTTGAAAGAACCCCCCACTCATCTCCACCTCACCGTGTAAAGCCCAAGTCAGGTTTTTGTGCCTGGGTCCCTTAGAAATTCCATCCCCACCCCAAGTGCTGCTGTTTCTCTCAACACACAAGCCCCAGGCCTACAATCCAAAGCCCTCAGCTACAAAGCACTCTCCCCAGCTCCAACCTGAAGGATCCAACTCTTCCCATTCTCCAAATCTACCATCCCTTCACTCCTGTGAGAGATATCCATACCTGCAATGTACATAAAAACCACAAGCAACCAACATTACTAAAACACAGGGCTGTTAAATTAAGGTCCACAGACTCAGCTGAACATTATGTGCTTGGGAAAAACTAAACTGTGAAAATCATATGAAAATATTTACAGAGGTTGAGAACATAGTTTCAGTGGAAGAGCACTTACCTAGCATGAGCAAAGCCTAGATTCTGTCCCAAGAAGCAGAAATAAATACATGTGCAGTACATTTTATGAAAATGCAGAATATAGAATAAGATGTATGTACAGGAATTACACCAATATCAAAATATCCCTAAATTTTGAGCAAAGTCTGAAAAAGAATCCAGAAAGGAAAAAAGGAATTTTATTGGGATATAAGGATTAGAAACTAATTGCTTTTATTTTTTAAAATTTCCTTTTAGTTCTCGCTTCGGCAGCACATATACTAAAATTGGAACGATACAGAGAAGATTAGCATGAACCTTGCGCAAGGATGACATGCAAATTCATGAAGCGTTCCATATTTTTTCAAATGACATTCAAGAGCTGCAGATGAGCATCGCTCCCAGAAACTGGGCCCCTGGACCAGAGAAAGCAGCTAAGCATGTGACACATTATGTCCAAATCCGAGATCTCCATGGTATCCCTAGGAACTATGCCAACTTTACTGTAACAAGAGAATTCAAAGACACCACAACAACTTTGCATCAGGTGAGAAGGCACCCAAGTTTCACTATAAACTGTGGCCTGCTCAGCTCCTGGACCAGCACTTGGCAGGTGACAGATGACCTCACACAGAACACATTAGACCTAGAGTATCTGCGTTTTATACATAAGATGAAACAAGTGGTGAAGGGAGGTTCTCGACCATGTGACTCACTGCTACACATCCCACTGAGGGATCTCCCTTTGACAGAAATGTCTGAGCCCCCAGTTTTGCATCCTACATCCAGGAGCAGAAGCCCCATTCTGGTAACAGTTTTGCATTTGGACACCAGTTTTGCCTGACGGCAGAGTCAGCACAGAAGTGGCCATTCACTCAGTGATGTGGACAGCTCTTCCTCATTTTGGAAGGAAAGATGTAGTCACAGAAATCTCACAGGGTCACACAGAAATCAGACTGTTTCATTCCACCTCAACAAACTGAGGTACAATAGTACTTTCAAATTACAATAGTAATTTGAAAGAATCTCAGAATGATATTTCACTTATTCTTAATGAATATGCTGAGTTCAATAAGGTGATGATGAACAGCAACCATGCTGATTTCCAGGATAAAGAGTTAAACAGGGCTTCTGAAGAAGCCATATCCCAAGAGATGTACCCACCCTTGCCAAGACAGCCCACCTCCTACGAAGACATAATTACAGTCTTGTGTGCCAGTTTGGATACCAAGCTAAATAGTGTTCTGAAAGAGGCTTGTAAGAGTCCCTTCTTCTACCTTGTTGAAACAGAAGACAAACCGTTCTTTTCAAGAACAAAGAGCATTCTGAAGAAAGGAGGCCATACAGAAATTGCACATCAGCATTTCTGTCAAGCTTTTTACAGAATGATTGCTACTGTAGTAGTCATCATCAGAAATGAAGGCATATTATCACAGTTGCATCGGATTCCTTCACTGCTAAGGCTAAAGCGCCTCCCTGGTGTCATCTTGAACATCTGAAGATGTTCTGAATGACACGCACCAAGAGCTGTTTCGCACAGGAGGCTTCGTGGTATCAGATGACAGAATACTAGAAACTGTAACATTAGCTCAGCTAAAGGAAATTGTCAAAATCCTAGAAAAACTAAATAGAAATGGATGATGGAAGTGGTTGCTTCACTACAGAGAAAATAAAAAACTAAAGGAAGATATAAGAATAGATTCAGTTGCTCATAAAAAGAACTTAATATTGAGATCATATCAGAGTGCAAATATCATTGAATTACTTCCCTATCACCACTGTGACTCTCGGTCCCAAACAAAAGCAGAAATTTTGAAATGTTTGATAAACCTAAAAATTCAGCATGTTGATGCCAGATTTGCTGTCTTCCTGACAGATAAGCATATCTCCAGTGAAGTCTTTGGCAACAATGGAATCCTTGCTACAGATGTAAATCACTTCATTGAAAATATACAACATATGGCAGCTCCATTTAGAAGCAGCTACTGGTGATTTAGCTGGAGCTTGCCTACATGTGGAGGATGCTACCAACAATATTTTCCTCCTATTGAAAGATACCAACAGTCTTCTCATATTTGAAAATTCAGTGTTCTACAATTTGGAAAGTTTTTCTTCATTTTTTATATTTTCTAGAATGTCTATCTTTACAGTGGCAGCTGCCACTAGATTTGGGTCACAGTGTTGAATACTGTTTATTTTTGTCACATGCCTTTAAAGCTATAAATAGAACAGGAATTTTATAACATGTTTAGCTGGAGCAAAAATAAGTATTTTAACAAGTAGCTTTGTTTTTGCATGTTAATGTCAAAAAAAGCATATGAAATGCATGTGTGGTGCTTTCAGTTTTACCACCCTTTTAAAAAAGTAATTTTTAAAAAAGAAAATAAATAAACAAATAAATAAATTTCCTCTTAATTATTATAATTGTTCTTATGATAAAATTCAGTCTAATGTGCAAGAACAGCATAACAACCCTATTCAAATTTCCATCTAAAGTGATTAAAATAAATATAACTTTTGATTCCAAAAAGTACTTTGCATGCTTTATTTCATTTAACCTGAAAACCAAACTTACAGGATTAACTGGCCTTCCTACATTTACACTTGAAGAACCCACAATCCAGTGAAGTTAAACCACTTGTCCAAGATCAGAGAGCTAATGAGAGTTAGAGCTGAGGGGCGTCTGTTTGACTTTCAGCACCTGAGGTAGAGTTTTGATATACACTGTACAGTTTGTCCCAAACACAGTCCAGCACAAGCACATGAGGAGTATCAGTCACTTAAAAGTTTGATTAAGTTTTCTGCCTTGCTTAGCAGTGCAGGCATGTCCAAATACTTCATCTGGACAATTTATATTAGTGGGAAATGCATAAAAGCAGATTACACTTTTCACTTTGCCTATCTCTAAAACGCACTTAATGGGTTTAGGTAAACTAAGTGATACTTATTAAAATGGACTTTTATTGCATCCTAAGTAGCTCCGATGGCTTTGTTGTGAATTTTAAATTTGAGCTGCATTTATTTTTGTGCAAGAAATATAATTTATATGGCTCCTCTCTAAGATATGTCTTATCGATAGTATTTTGTGATTCAGCCACAGCAGCTAACACATACTAATGATGCTACCTACTGTGGTAGACTAGGGAAGGGGTAGTACTGACCCCTTCAAAGAGTACTTGCAGTACGGTAAGATTAATCCACTTCTGCACAGCCATTTAAGACTTGAAGGAAACAGAAATCATTGTTTGACATTTGACCATTCAGACTCTTATATAAAATATATATACTGTTATACATATATCTATAATCATATATACACACTCATATGTAATTATATGTATTATATATATATATATATATGTATATTCTTATACAATGGCTATTCTAGCAGTTTTAAGTAAACCAAGTTACTGTTATTAACTTAAGTTTTAATGCCCTGAATCTCCTGAAACTGTGAGCTAAGTTACACTTTTCCTTCAGGTTGTGAGAGTTCAGTATTTTATATCAGTGGTGGAAAAGTTGACCAATACAGAAAACTGGTCCAAGTGAAGAGCAGTTGGTGCTATGACTATAACTGACCATGTGACTGAGATGACTTTGGAACTGGAAGGAGTTTGGAAGGGTTTGGAGAAGCAGGCTAGAGAACACTTGAAATGTTGTAAAGAGAACTCCATGGGTGATTCCTGTTGAACCTCAGAAGACCAGAATGTTGGCAGGAATGCAGGCAGTAAAGGTCAGGCTCAAGTTTGAGGTGGAAACAAGGACTCTATTAGCAATGTGTTACTCTGGTGAAAAATGTGTCTATCTTTTACCCATGCCCTGAGACTTTGCATTTGCACTTTAAATTTAATCAAATGGAGGAAATTTCACGCCAGTCCAACATTCAGGCTGTAGATAGGCACTGATGGCTACCTTTACCCAGATTTATAGTGAGAGTAGGGGGCAAAAGGCACAATAAAAGAATTTCAAAAACTTAAATTTTGGTGTGCAAGGAACTGTAAGGTTAGTAATGAAAGCGGTGTTGCTGCTAAACAGATTAGCACTCTTGAAAACAAACTGAACAATCTGCACAGGGACAAAGAGAAAGATGCCTTGTAGGCGTCTCAAGAATCAGCAAGACTTCATCCAGGCTCAAGGGTGTAACCATTCATGAGAGAAGAATCCCTGGGATGTCTCCTGGAGAAAACCTCTTAGGGAACTGGTTCCTTTGGATTCATTTCACCATAGTCAACATTCCAGGCATCAGACATTCTTGTACCCATGGTCCAGAAGGGCCTAAATACTGCGCCTAATGACACCTGACTTTGGGGTCATCTATGCGATGCTGGTTTTACCAGCATACAGAAGGTAAATATTGTGGGGTCAGGGAGGCTCCCACCCACATTTCAGAGAAAGGACCTGCAGTGCGTGAAGTTACGGGAATGAAGCTGAAGGTTTAGTGGGGACCCCAGGAAGTCAGAGATGTCAGGAATAGGGGACGTCACCCAAGGAAAGCTACAGGGATAATCCATGTGCATTGCAACTGGAAAGGCCATAGGGCTGAGGCCATGCACACACTTTAGGAGTCACAGTTTGCCATGAAGCGCCATGAATGGTGGACACGGAGCCATGGAAGTTAATGCTTGCCCTGTTGGTTTTTGCTTGTGCTTTTTCATTTGTCCTATTTTGTTCTACCACGCCCCCCCCCCCATTTCCTCCCTTTAGGAACCGTGGTGTTTACCTTGTGCCACTGTATCTTGGGGTTATAGAACTTATTTTTTATTTTTACAAAGTTCACAGCCTACAGTTTGAGTCTCAGAAGAGATATTAACTTTGACTTATTTCTCTTCTTATAGCTTTATAATTTTTATTAGTGTGTGTGTGCTGTAATAATAATTGCAACTATTGTGGAGATACATAATGATCATCAATATAAGGAATTTGTACCTGTCCATGACATATCTTGATTCCTCCTTTTGCTTCCTAATGCCCTCCCCTTCAACCCCGATTCCGCTCCTTATTCACAAAGCTTTGTTTCCATTTTGTCCTTCTTTTGTTGCTTTTCCTTTCTTTTCTCCTCCTTCCTTTCCCCTTCCCCCTCCCTAGTTCCACCTTTCTTTTGAACAATTTTTTCCTACACCACTATATCTATTGTACACTTTGGTCCTTAATTATTCATTCAGTTTCTCACACTAGGGAGACAATGTGATACTTACACATGTGTCCAATTTATTTCACTTAAGAGTATGGTCTCAAGGTACATGCCTTTAGCTATTAATGTCTCAGGTTCATCCTTCTTTGTGGCTGAGTAATACTCCATTGTATAAAAACACCACATCCTTTTTATCCATTCCTTGGTTGATGGGTATTTCGGTTGCTTCCAAAATTTAGCTATTACAAACTGTGCTGCTGTAAAATGGATGTGCGTATATCACATATATCACTGCAGTATGGCTTTTTATTAATTCTTCCAGAAAGATACCCAGAAGAGGATTAGCTAGGTCAAATGGGACCTCTAATCCTAGTTTTTGTGGATTCTCCACACTGATTTCCACAGTGGTTGCACCAGCTTACACCCCCACCAACAGTGAAGAAGGATTCCTTTTCCCCTTCATCCCCTCCAGCATTTGTTATTGGTTGATTTTTTTGATGGTAGCCATTCTTTCTGGAGTAAGATGGAATCTCAGTGTTGTGTTAATTTGCACCTGTTAAATAACCAGTGTTGTTAAACATTTTTTTGTGAATTGATTTGTCACTGTATCAGTCAGAGTTTTACTAGAGAAACAGATATGACACAAGATGTACAAATGTATAAAAAGGTTACACGATTGGCTTGTGACGGTCAAGGAAAGAGTCATATGAGGAAGCATGTAGAGGCCGTCTGCACACTGAAGACTGAAGGAATCAGACCAGGGTCTGGAGTTCACTGGTGCAAGTCCATACCAGGAGGCTGATGAGCCTGCAACAGAAGTCTGAAGGATCCAAGGCAGAAGCCGAAGAGCCTGCACCAGAAGCCAGGAGATGAAGTCCAAGCTGAAGGTGAAGACCAGAGCTCTTCCCCAATGAACTGAAGTTCTTCTGTTCTTTCTTATTTCCCTTTTATATCATCTAGGCGATGAGCCACCCTAGGGTGTAGAGTTGCTGAGCCAACTGCTGAGCCAAGTTTAGTTAAGCTTCTAAACTTCTCAAGTTGACATAATCAATCAACCACTATAGTCACTTTTATTTCTTCATCTGAGAAGTGTGTATTCCTCTCAAATACCCATTTTTGGACTAGGTCTTTAAACTTAGGAGATCTGATTTTTTCAATTATTGTATGTTCTAGATATTAGTCCTTTGTCTGAAGGACAATTAAAATTTTTTCTGACTTTATGGCTTGTCTTTTCACTATATTGGTAATTTCTTCTTCTGTGCAAAATCTTTTTAATAGGATAAGTTCCCAGTTGTTGATCCCTTGTAGTATTTATGATGCAATCAGGGTTTTATATATGAAATCTTTGGCTAAACCTATGTCTTTAAGAGTTCTGTCTAATCTCTCTTCCAATTTAGTATTTCTGTTTTAATATTCAGATCTTTGATACATTTTTGTGTTAGTTTAGTGCATGGTTATAGACATGGATCTAGTTTTAGTTTTTGCCATGTGGAAAATCAGTTTTTCTAGCACCATTTATTAAAGAGGCTATCTTTCTTCCAGTGAACATATTTGGACCCTTTGTCAAAGATATGGTGGCTGAGTGTGTTTGGAGTTGTGTCTGCATCTTCTAATCTGTCCCATTGATCCTCAGGACTGGTTTTTTGTTTTGGTTTGGTTCTATTTGTTTTGGTTTGCTTTGGTTTTTACCAGTACCATGCTGTTTTTATAACAATAGCTTCATAGTGTAATTTCAAGTCAGGAATTGTGATGCCCCCTGCCTTACCTCTGTTACTGAGAGTTATTTTTGCTATTTCAGATCTCTTCTGGTTCCAAATGAATTTTACGAAGGTTTTCTCTAGTTCTGTGAGACATGCTAATAGTATTTTATTAGGATTGCATTAAATCTTTAAAACAATTTTGGGAATATGATCGTTTTCACTATGTTGGTTCTTCCTACCCATGAGCAAGGAATACCTTTCCATTTTCTGATATACTCTTTGGTCTCCTTTTTCAGAATACTGTAGTTTTCAGTATACAAATCCTTTACTTCCAGCGTTAGAGTGATTACTAAGTATTTCATTTTGGGGGTGCCATTGTATGTTTTCTCCCTAATTTCTCTCTCACTGAGTTTCTTGTTTGTGTAGAGGGGTGCTATTGATTTTTGAGTGTTAACTTTATATCCAGCTACACTACTGAATTTGGTTATTAAATCTACAGGTCTTTTGGTGGAGTTTCAGCAGTCTTTTATGTGGAGTATCATGCCAACTACAAATAATGAAAATTTAACTTCTTCCTTCCTATCCTTATTCCTTTTATTTCTTTCTCTTGTCTAATTTCCGTGGCTAATGCTTCCAAAACTACATTGCATAGCAGTAGTGATAGTGGATATCCTTGTCTTATCCCTAATTTAAGAGTGAAAACTTTCAGTTTTTGACCATTTTGTAAGATGTTGGCTGTTGGTCTGTCATAGATGGTTTTTATCAGATTGCAAAAATGACAATCTATTCTAATTTCCTGTAGAATTTTTATCATGAATGCGTGTTGCACTTTGTCAAAAACTTTTTCTGCATCTATTAAGGTGATCGTGTGATTTGCAGTCTTTGGCTCTGTTGATATGGTGTATTACATCTATCACTTTGTGTAAATCGAACCAGTCCCGCGTCCTAAGGGTGAACTGTAATTGGCCGCGGTGTATAGTCTTCCTGACGGCTTGCTCCATTCTCTTTGCTGATGTCTCGCTGAGGATTTCTGCAGCGTGTTCGTTATGGGGATTGGCCTGTAGTTTCCCTTTTCGGTTGGCTCCTTCTCTGGTTTTGGTATTAGGGTAACACTTGCTTCCAGGAATGAATCTGGGAATGCTACCTCCTTTTCAATTTCATTAAAGAGTTTCAGCATTAGTGGTGTTAGATCTCTAAGTTTCTGGTAGACTTCAGCATTGAATCAATCAGGACAGGCTTTTCTTTGTTGGCAAGTTTTTTTTTTTTAATTCATTTTCAATTTCATTGACTGACATTGCATTATTTAGAATTTTTGTAAATCAGTATTGGCAATTCATATGTATCTAGGGATCTGTCAGTTTCTTCTGTGTTTTCCATCTTATGAGAGTACTAGTACTCAAAGTAAGTATTGATGCTCCTCTAGATTTCCAGAGGGTGAAATCACAATTACTTCTTGCAAATCACATTATTTATTGCATGAATTTGAGTCTTTTTATTCCTATTTTTGATAAGGTTGGCTATGTATCAGTTTTATTTAATCTTTCAAAGAACCAACTCTTTGATTCATTGATTCTTTGTACTATTTTAGTCTCAATTGCATTAATTTCTGCTTTTATCTTTATAATTCCCTCCCTTTTATGATGAATTTGATTTCTTCTTCTTTTTCTAGACATTTGTGGTACAACATTAAGTTGTTTATTGGAGTTCATTCTGTTTTCCTGATGTGAGAATTCACTGCTGTAAATTTCCCTCTTAGCACTACTTTCATTGTGTCCCACAAGTTCTGGTAGGTTGTATCAATATTATCATTTAATTGTAGATATTATATTAATTTCATCTGTGATCCATTGGTTGTACAATAAGATGTTATTTAATTTCCATGTGTTTATGGAGTTTTTGTGGTTTCTTTTGCCTGTGATTTCCAATTTCATTGCACTATGGTCCAGTAATACACATGAGACAATTTCAACTGTTTTGCATTTACTTAAGCATGTTCTGTGGGCAATTATGTGATCTATTTTGGAGAATGTGTCATGTACAGCTGAGAAGAATGTGTATTCTGGTGTTGTGGAGTGCAATATTCTGTAGATATCTACTAAGTTCATTTGTTCACAGGTTTGGTTTAGTTCTGACATTTCTTTGTTGATTCTTTGTCTAAGTGATCTCTCTATTTGTGACAATGGGATATTAAGATTCCCCCATTACAGTTTTGTGAGTGCTTATTTGATTTTTCATGTCCATTAATATTTGTTTTATATAATTGTGTATACCAGTATTTGGTGCATATATATTTATGATTGTAATCTCTTTCTTGGAATTTGTCCTTAACAAATACATAGTGACCTTCATCTCTTTTGGTCACTCTTGGCTTGAATTGCACATCATATGCAAATAGCATAGCTCTCTTTGTTTTTTTCCCATCGCAAGGAATACTGTTTTCCATTCTTTGATTTTCAGTCTATGAATTTCTTTTTGAGTTAAATGTGTCTTCTTATATGCAGCATATTGTTGATCTTGCTTCTTGCCCCATTTTGCCAGTCCATTTCTTTTGATTGGTGAATTGAAGTCAACTATATTCACAGTTATAATTCATATGTATTGGCTTATCCTTCTTATGTTGCTTTCCTGTTGATGTTTCCCTGCCTTTCCCCTCTGTTTAATTGCTTGTCCTGACTTGTGGCTTCTTTGAACTGGTGTTCTTGGAATTGTGGTCTTCATTACGTCTTACAATCATCCTTCAGAGAATTTTGCAAAGCTAGTTTGGTGGTCATGAATACCTTCAGTTGTTCCTTGTCATAGATGTGTCTTATTTCTCCATTGATTTTGAAGGATAGTTTTGAAGAGTACGTAAGTTGTTTTATTTTAGGGTTTGAAATACCTCAGTTTGAGGGTTTCTGTTGACAAGTCTGCTGTGATTTTGATGGCCTTTTCTTTATATGTGATTTGTTTCTTTTCTCTAACTGCTTCTAATATTCTGTTCTTATGTTGAATTTCTAGAATCTTGATTACCACATACCTTGGTACAGATTTATTTTGATCATGGCTCTTTGGAGTTCTGTATGCTTCACTTATTTGTATGTGTAATTCTTTATCCATGTTTGGAACATTTTCCGCTGTTACTTCTATGAAGAGGTTTTTATGGCATTTGCATTATCTCTGGCTTTCTCATTGACTCTGGTCAATCTTATTTTGTTCTTCTTTGATTCATCTTGTGGTTGTTTAATTGATTTTTTCATGGTCCTTTGCTATTCTTAAGATATCATTCTTTTGTGGTTGCTAGATGCAATCCTGTCTTATAGATCTAATAATATTCAGTCTTGCCTTCATTCAATCTGTTGCATGCACGTTCAGTGGAATTTTTAATCTCATGGTTTTCTTTTTGGATCTATTGCATGGATTCCATTTCTTTCCTATACTGGACATTCATGGTTTCCATTGATTTTTTAAACTCCTCTATTTTTTATCTCTGTCTACCGTAATGTCTTTCATCTTCATCATCATTTCTTTTTTTAACTGAGAGATTGTTTTTTCTAGGCCCTCATCCATTTGTTTTTTTGGGGTTTTTTTTGTGTGTGTGTGTGTTTTTTTTTTTTTTACTTCTGCTATCATTTAAGAAAGTTCCAGTGGCTGACTTCTGATTTCCTTTATTTTACTTTGCTCTAGAATTGTCCTAGTGGGCTAGAGATTTGGGGCTGCATTTTGCTTGAGTGTCTTGTTATTTTCTATTTTCTACTTTTTATTTTGTTTTCTGTGTTCATGCTTGTAGATTTTTTTAAGATAAAGAGCTTTATCACTAGTATCAAGGTTTCCCTAGGAAATGTCTCTTCCTCAGTGATGTCTTCTATACCTAGAAGACATCTTCTTGGTTCTTGGTCTTTGTATCTATCCCAAGACACTATTATCCCAATTTATTAAGGATGTGAAATTGCTATCCTTCTGGCTCAGCACCCAGTCATTTAGTACTATGGGTGGATGGGCTCTAGGTGATGGTTATAACATCAAATAATCACAGTGTTGTCATACTAGGGAGAAAAACTGATTGTGATAAATATGACATCCTCGTTAAAGTAGCACAGTTAGCAATAACTCTATCATCAAGCACAGCCTAGCTACTGACAAACTGTGGTAATTATTAACTTGATACCTTTCACTGTGGGAGCAAGTTCTACAGTAACATAATAAAAGCCAACTTATATTAGGAACTTGTATGCAATGAGTTTCACCTTAGTAGAGTTATTTTACACTGTGGGTAGGTGGGTTAAAAGGCAGGGGTCAAAACAAAGAGATGAATGAAGACAAATATAGTAGAAACAAGGTTGCAGGGCAAAGGATGATGACCCAAGTTTTGGGAAGCTGGAGAACACAAAACAGAAAGAATGAAAGAGAAAGCAAAAGAATCCTGAAGCAAACCAGAAAGAGAAGAAACAATGTTCATTCACATGAAAATACAGAATTGAGAGATAGTTGAAGAAAGAGAGAAAAATGAGGAATAGAAGAAATAAAAAGGTAGGAAATGTAAGTAGTGAAAAAGGAAAAAACAAACAAACAAAACAATCAGATAGAAAGAGGGAAACCAATACACAAACAAAGAAAAAGAATAAAATTCCTCTGGTGTTCACACTTCTGTGGTTGTAATCAAGTCAGATACCAGAAAGGTGCTATGTAACCCTGCCAAGTTTGCAGTAGGATTTGTGCTGGTATGGGGCTGATCTTAGCCTCTGGATATGGGGGGTGGGACTGGTCTTTAACTGACAGCATTGTAGATATCCACTTTTTCCTTGCTGTGATTATCTCTGTGGTGCTCTCCCAGTTGCTGTGGAGCACTCAGGTAGGGAAAGCCCTCCAAGACCTGACTCCTTCAACTCTTGAGCCCCTTCCCAATTGCAAAAGCTCTATTTCCACCATTTCCCTTTCAATTCTTTCTTTCCATCCTATTTCCTGTCCTCCATCTCTTGTTCCATTGGGTAATGGAACAAGACTTCCTACTTCCCTACTTCCTCTTCATCAGAGTAGTGAGATAGAAGATTATGGCATAAGCTGGTTAGTAAAGTAAATGTGATCTTTCAATTACAAGATCCGGACACAAGTGCATAACAGTTCCAAGAGCCCTGCATGTGGACTTCTCAGGAGAACTTGAACAGGTTTTTCAATAGGATGTCCTAGACCTGACCTCAGCCTGAGGTGTTTGATCTCAGCACAGCCTCTCAGGATCTGTATGTAGAAGTTCTCAGCAATTTCCTCAAGATTTGGACAATATTAAGAAAAGGCAGCCAGAAGGAGTAGGTGCCATTGTAGCTTTCTATGATAGCCACACTGTGTTTCCCAGCTGCAGCCTACACTTTTTCTTTGCTATTACCGTCTTTTCCCTTTACTGGGCCAAATCTTGCTGTGCAGAGCTCCGTTTCTCTCCCACTCTTTACTTTTACTTTCTCAAATAAACTTTGCTGCTGCTTTTGGCTCGTTCTGCCCAATTCTTTGCTCAAGACAAAAAGAACCTGGAATCGAACTCCAGAAGAAGTGAGCAATGTGAACCCAGGAACATTTAGTTGGGGAGCCACTTTTTTGGAAACAAGCTACTCAATGACACTAGTACTGTTATCATTCTGAGTAAATTATTTGTTCATTTGTTGATGGATAAATACACAGTTTCTGAGATTTACCTATTTTGAGTTGTGCTGCTATGAACAAGGTTATGCATGTATCACTATAATATGATGTCTTTAATTCTTTGGTGAAGATACCTAAAAGGAATCAAATGGGATTTCTAGTTTTAGGTTTTTTGAGGAATGCCATACTGATTTCTATAGTGGAAGTACTAGTTTACATTCTCACCAACAATGTAGATAGGTTCCTTTTCTCCACAACCTCACCAACATTTGTTATTAGTAAGAGGTTGTTTCTGCTTCCTCTATTCTGTTCCATTGATCCGTGTACCTATTTTTGCACCAGTACCATGCTGCTTTATTCACAGTAGTTTTGTAGTGTAACTTCAAATCTGGGATTGTAATGCCCCTTGCTTTGATTTGTTATTGAGGATTGCTTTTGCCATCTTGGGTCTTTTCTTGTTTCATATGAATTTTATGGGTTTTTTTTTTAGATATGTGAGAAATTCCACAGGTATCTTCATTTGGATAGCATTAAATCTATACATCAATTTTGAAAGCATATCCATTTTGATTATATTGGTTCTGCCTACCAGCACAGGGGTTATATTTCCATTTTTCCAGTGTGCTCCATGATTGCCTTTCTCAGAATGATATAATTTTCATTGATGAGGTCTTTAATTTTTTTGGTTAGGTTGATTCCTAAGAATAGTATTTTTCTTGATGCTATTGTGAATGGTATTGTTTTGCTAATTTCCTTCTCATTAAATTCATTATTAGTGTATCAGAATGCTATTAATTTTTCTGTGTTTATTTTGTATCTTGTCACATTGCTGAATTTCATTGCTAATTCTAGGATTATCTTGGGCCTTGTAAGTGGAGGATCATGTCCTCTGCAAATAGTGATACTTTAATTTCTTCACTTCTTATGTGTACAGAACCTTTGTGTTCCTTCTCTTGCCTGATTGCTGTGGCTAGTGTTGTGAGGGCCATGCTGAATAGAAGTGGTGGTAGTGGACAACCTTGTCTTATTCCTGACTGTACAGGGAAAGCTTTCAGGTTTCCCCCATTTACTACAATGCTGGCAGCAGATTTGTCATAAATGGATTTATTAGATTGAGATCATCAATGTTCTTTAGAGTTTTTGTCACAAATAGATGTTGGATTTTGTTGAAGGCTTCCTGTTGGATTGTTCCCTTAACTGATATATACTGACCTTCTTTGCCTATTTTGATCAATCTTGGATTGAACTCCACTTTAAAAATAGAATAAACATATCTTTTTTTCAGGTTCCTATTGCATGGAATATTGTTTCCCACCATTTGATTTTTAGTCTGAGTTTCTGCTTGATTTAAATGTTGATCCTGTCTGCAGCATACAATTGAATTTTGTTTCTTGATCCATTCTGCCAGTCTGTCTTTTGATTGGGGAATTGACACCAGTCACACTAAGAGTTATTACTCATAAATATTGACTTATTCCTGTCACTATCTTATTTTCCTGTCCTGATTTCTTGTCTTTTATTTCTACCTAACTGCAAACCCTACCTGGTGTATTCATTCTGTTAGGAATTTGGCGTTGTTAGCTTTAGTTTCTCTTTCTAGGATCTCCTTGAGAACTTTCTGGGGTTCTGGTTTGGTGGTCATAAATTTTTTAGGTTTTTTTTTATCATGAAAATATCTTACTTCTCCTTCAATTTTGAAAGAGAGTCTCATGGATATGTCGGCCTGGGTTGGAATTTTTTTTTCTGCTAGGGGTTGAAACACTTCATTCCAAGATCTCCTTGCCTTGAAGATTTGTGTTGAGAAGTCTGCTGTAATTCGGATGGGTTTTCCTTCCTGAACAATTCACTGTTTTTCCTTAACAGCTTTTGAAATTCTGTTTTGGAGTTCTGGTATTTTCACTATGTAGCTTGGGGTGGTCTTTTTCTGATCAAGGCTGTCTGGAATTCTACATGCCTGTCTAACTGTATCTTAAATTCTTTTTCCATGTATGGAAAGTTTTATGCTATTACTTCTGTAAGCAGGATTTTCATACTATTTGTTCTATCTTCCAATTTTTTACCACTTCTAACTAAACTTAGATTAGTCTTTGCATCATATAGTAGCTATTGGGTCCGTTTTTCATGTTCCTTTGCTTTTGAGATATCTATCACTAATTGGTCACAGACAACAGCCCTGTCTTCTAGTTTTGACATTGTCCTTACATTGGCCACTTCTATTGTGCATAATTTTGATGAAATTTTTAATCAAACTGAAATCTGTTTGGAGTCTTTTTATGCCCTCTATGCATTCAGGAGGGCTGGCAGAATCCAGCCAAGCCCAAGACATCTTCCCAAGCCTGGATCCTCAAATCTGCCCTATCTCTGTGTGGCGCTTAAACCTTGAATTGTAACCCACTCACCCACTAGCATGGGAGAAAGAGGAGGTACATCTCTACTTTTCTCCTTCAAGACAAATGGCAGGTAATTCAAGGAGAGCTGGTTGGGGCCAGTCTGTGGAATAGTGTAGGCTGTGACTGTGAGACAGGGTTGGCCTTTGTGCCCAGCAGATTGGCATCAAGGAAAGAAACCTTGCTCTCAGGATTGTCAGCCATACATTTTTGGAAACAAACTCTGCAGTACAGCCTATGTTCAGCAAGTTCAACTTCTTGCAAACTTTCTGGGTAAGTGAGTTAAGGTTTTATGACTGGCTTGCACAGAACACTTCCCATAATTTCCACAGTAGCACTTTGAGAGCACTCAGTGTCTGAAGCCACCTACTCTTGGGTTTAAGAAGAACAAAGTTGAGACTTTTCCAGACCACATTTAGTTTTTAACCATAAAATTTTATCTTTCCTGACAAAAAAGAGGTGAAGATAAACCTGAGGTGTTTATAGATGCCTTGAAGTTGTTGCTATGACTGAGGGAATGCTGAAAATAGGCTTGAGCTTACCTGACCCTCTCTCATCCTTTTGGTCATTAGATACACTTTAATTGTACAAGTGACTTTCTCTGTTCATGACAGACATTTGTGTATTTATTATTTATGTATTTATGATTGCATTTGTCTAATTCTATATTATGATGCTGTGGGGTTCATAACGTGAGTTGGGATCTTTTCCTTCAGTTTCCTGAAAGATTTTTCTGTGGAAATGGTATTAATTTTGACCTTAGTAGAATTCTCCAGTGAGAACATATGAACTGGACTGATTTTTAAATAAAGGATATAAATTTTTGATATGAAATTTTTAGTAATAGTTCTTATTGTCATCTTAGTATTTGTAAGATTGTCATTAGGCTATTACCCTCATTCCTAATATTCATAGTTTATGATAATTCCATTGCCTTTTAATTAAATACTTGATAAAAGAAGTAGAAGGAAAGCCTATAACAGTAGTGGTGAACCAATGGCATGCACGCCACAGCAGGCTGTTTGTATCATTGAAGGCTCTAAAAGGTTCACCAATACAGGATACCTAGGATAATTGTGCTACTAATATCTGTTGGTTTATTGAAAGAAACTGTTAATGTGCAATTGTTTGATCAGTCTTGTATGCCTATATCTGGTTATATGTGCCACCACTTTGAAAATGACATTATATAACACAACAACCATTGTTAATATCCTATCACCTTGTTTTAAAATTCTGTATCGTTTTTATTGCTCTCAATGCTGTTTTGTTTATGTATTTGTTATTTTGGGTTTTTTAATTTTAAAAATTTATATGTATATATAAAGACAGCTGGAATAAGTGTATTGTTCATGTCTGTGTTTATTGAGAGGAACAGTCAATGCTTAAAATTTTTTTTCTTGACCAATTTTGCATGCTTGAATTTGGTAATCAGGATGACTGATCTGAAAACAATAGGCAGTATAAGAACTGCTGTTGAACTCCTACTATCATGTATGGTGAAACTCTGCATCATTTCCAGTGTTTTTTTTTTTATTGTTTTTTTACTTGTTACTGTCTGTGATTGTTTGATCAAGTTTACATTCTTATGTCTAGGGGACTGAGAAACTTCGTTGAAAATAACAGTATGTAATATAGCAACCATTATAAATTTCTATCACTTTATTTGGAGATCTTATATCATTTTTATTGTTTTTGTGTTGTTTTGATTTTGTCTTCATTGGTATTCTGTCAGGATTTTTTTAATTTTTAAAATTAAAAAATAAAAGGTTCACCATCACTAACCTATAAAGACATAAAAACCTTTCAACTTCCCTTTCAACCAACTTAATCAAATTGACATTTATAGAACACTCTACCTGACAAAAGCAAAATACACTTGCTGTCCAAATACAAATGAAACATGTACTAGTATGGACCCATTTCTGGGTGAAAAAAGTCATGCTGAATTTAAAGGGGTTCAAACTTTACAAAATATGTTCTTTGCTGAAATGGAATTAAAATAGAAACCAGTAAGATGAAGATCCTGAATAATCTCCCAATATTTGGAAACTTTACACATTTCTCAATAATCATGGGTCAAAGAAGAAACAGAAATAAAATTAGATAAATGTGATGGTTGCAACGAGATAAAAACCACTGAATTTTACACTTTGTCAGTGAGTTGCACATATTTCACAAAATGACCTACTTTATCCCCTACTCTAAGAGCTATTATCTAATATGAATACAGCTACTCTAATTTTTATAAAGAAAACTTCATTGATGTATACTTTATACAACATAAAATCCAGTGATGTAAATGGACAGTGGCTCCTTCAAAGGTATCCCGCAGGCTGATGATTTCCAAGTCTTTGCCTTCATCCTCACACTTCAGCTTCACATATCTCAAATAACCATAATTCATTTCTCCCTCTTCCCCTTTCCCCAAATTACTTTTTCCTTCTTTAATCTCTATCCAGTTCATGATACACCTTTCTACTTAGTTAATACAGTGAAAACCCTATTATCTTTCATTCTTTTTTCTTTTCATAGTTAATAATTTACCTAAACTTATTGCTATATTTTTCTAATGTCTCTGATATTTAGCCTCTGATTCATAACTACCCCAGATGTACTTTATTAGGCTTGTGTCACTTGTTTGACCACATGGCTACTGTCACCTTCTACCCCCTCACACCCCGTCAATCTTGAGGAGGTCCGCTTTCTGAGGTTTACATACAGTTAATGCTATTTTCAACTTGCAGTCCTGTAGTGGCTTGCTTTTTTTTTCATTAGGATTCACTGGAAATTATTGATACTTGAGCTTTACTTCCTGGTTTCTTTATTAAGCTCATTGTATGCTACGGATTTCCCCTCCCTCATTCTATGTACTATACTTGATCAATCTAAATCATTTGCTATCGAGTATGCCACTTCTTCCATGGCCTTGTACACCCTACTTTCTATACTTAGAATGCCTTAATTTTCTTGCTCTTCCTAGCAAACTCATGTTCTTTTACTTTCTACTTGAAGATCGTATAGTTCTGCCATTTCCTTATGCTTTCGAGTGATACTTATGTGCTTACAAAGGGCTCTTCCATTTCATGTGTCTTACCTTTGCGACAAGTCTCTTGCTAGTACTTCTCTTGCCCATTCTGTAGTTATATTGTTTGCATATTCATTAGATTGTGAACCTCAATGGACACATGATGTGTTTTTTGTGTACTCCATGTATTTATTCACTGTCTATTACGTTTGGGAAATGTTGGTTGATTGTCATTGAGTTAAGCTGAAATTAATTCAATGATGGATAACCATTGATTTAACATGAAACTACTATTAACTCAAACTGAAATCCTATTAAAATGCATTAGAACAATCTATATTAGTTCTCCATGTAAACAAAATCTTTTAACAGCCAAACGATGACCTACATCTAAATAAACTTTAGGAGAGAGACAATGAGCTTATGATGATGACCCATAGTCTACATTATTAAAAGGCTTTGGTGTTTTGTGGAAGCTATATAAACAACGTGGGTTTGGTACTTAAGAATGAGGCTCAGTGGATTTCTCGGTGTGCTTCACTCTGAATCACCTGTAGCCTTTTCCATGCGGCTGACCAATTACTTGTATTGGTACATACTTATGCTTCTCTATTAATATGTCCTCAGAATAGAATTCAGTACTATGGAATGGGAATCCCAAATGTTATGCATTGCTAACTAAGTTAGTGCATAATTTGACTTCAAATGATAACATTCAGAATGTTCTTTGTCATTTATATAACGGTTATTTTTGCAGATAGAGTACATTCATTTGCCGATGAGAATCACCTTACACCAGACTTGAGAACAACTACTTTACAATAACTGGCCTCATTTTATTCCTTGGTTGCCTCGAAGTTTAAAGAGCTATTCCTTCGTGACCTTGAAGATGTGGCTCTTTTTTGGGAAGTCTTAAATTCCTTCAGGGACTTGTCTCTAAGACAAATGTTCCAGTATTTTTTGTACCAGTTGCCAACTATCCTGTAGCAATTTCCTAAAACTATTCTTATATTATACATAATAACTATTTACTTAGCAGCCTTGGCTATATTTTCCTTTATGGATTCTCTGAAATTTATCTTAAATAGTAAAGCACAGCTGCCTAAAAACATTGTTTAATGTTATTTTATGCTTCCATTTATCTTTTAAAAGATAACATGGTTGACTCACTCCTCATGGTTTTCAGTCACTACATAGGAGCAGCACTGAGTTATTCTTAGAATTTTGGGGCTCATAAGGGTCAATTTAGTAAAATTCACTTAACACAGTTCTGAACAGTTATCTGGCAAAGTTTGCAAGGGCTCTTACATTTCTTAAGCCTAAATAAAAAGAAAAGGGTCTAGAAATCTCATCAGAGAAGTAGTGGACATGAATGAAAGCTAATATAAACAACGGTATTACCACAGGAGAAAGTTTCAATGCAAGTGTGAACACTTGCAATCTAGAAAGATAGGACCCAATAGACAGGAAGGGAAGGACATTGTGGTAAGTGATTATCTACTGTCCCCCAGGTAGTTTCCTCCCTTTCCTTGTTGCGCTCTAATGTGCACTGATTTGCACGGTCTTTTGGATTTTCCTTGTAGAAATAATATTGTCTGACAGAAGACAGTTTTTTTAAAGCCTCCTGTTGCTTATATTTTATTCTTATTTTCCTTTTCGTGCTTTATTTTGCTGACTAGAATTTTCACTACAATCAAATACAAGCTGTGACAATTTCTATTCTTTTCTTCCCCCTCATTTTAAAGGGAATTGCTTGTAATTTCACCATCAAGAATATTTGCTTGGAAGTTTTAGAAGATATCCTCAACTATGAGGTTTTGAGGGTTTGATACCAGGAATGGGTGTTTCTTTTTATCGTTTTCTTTTTTTTTTTTTTTTTTGGAATGAGTTATTTTTCTTTTGTATTAGTGATTAAATTATATGGATGGTTTTTTAGTTATTGAGTTTTCATATTTCTCAGAGAAATCCAATTAATTATAACAACTTGGGACTTTTTTTGCTATTTTCTAATATTGCTGATTCACTTTGTTAAAATGTTATTTTTGTTATGTGTCTTTCTGAATGAGCTTAACCTGTGATTTTCTTTTTTCATACTAATCACTCAGTTCTGTTTAGACATGCTACATTGGAAATGCCTAGCATATATTCAATGGTGGTGTCTTATACAGTGTTAGTTATGTGAATTTGGAGTACTTAGCTGGTGAAGGCTGACCATTCATGACCGTATGTATCTTTTGATATAGGAGTTGAGAAAGTACACTGCGATGGTGTTGAATAGAAGAATAGTTTGAATAAGAGCAGAAGTGACTCAAAGGATGGAATATAACATTGTGAGTGTTCATTGAAGGTGATAAAGTCAATGCCCACAGGTTTATTAGAAAGGCAGGTTTGAGGAAGAGGAGTTTCAAAGGAAGGATACATATAGCTATCAATTTTTATCTTTGGTAGATATAAATGTAACAGAGGGACAGGAAGTAGTGGTAATACTCTTAAAAAGTATAGTAGTGCAAGGAAGGACGAGAAACACAGTGAAGGTAAGACTAGGAGGCAGTTTCAAGAATATTTTTCTTTTCTTATCTCTTCTTTGTTTTGTTGTGTTTTGCTTTGCTTTGCTTGTTTTACAGGGTCTTGCTATGTATTCCAGGCTGTCCTTAAACTGACTATGTAGCCCAGGCTGCCCTTGAACTCACAACAATGCTCCTGCCTTAGCCTCCTGAGTGCTGGGATTATAGTTGTGTGCCACCATGCCTGTATAGAGAAAAGTTTTAATTTATCAAATTTTTAAAGACTGGGTGAGACTTTATGTTCATAAGTGAAGACTGAAGTTCTAGTCCTGAGGTAGAAGGTAACTATAAAAAGGAAAGTCTGCTGGTCACCTAAATAACTGCCCAGCAAGATCTCAATGTAACTGTAATGGTCTGTTCATAACTTTCACATATGGTTTACTTAAATATTCTAGTTGGAGAAGAAGAAAATATATCACTTGACTGTTTATTTCTGTCAAACCAATGTTCAGTTACTACAAAGGCCACCCAGAAGGAGGGATGGATAGTGTCTCAGATAAGATCATGTCCCTCATGTGTCACAATAACCAAAGCCACAGTGGTGTAAGCACGATAGAAGCTACTTTCTGGTCACACAGATGACTTCTGCAGGACAGCTTCAATAAGAGAGGCTGATAAAGGTTTTATGTGGGCAGTACGTGCCTCACTAAAATCAGGAGGCTTAGGACTAAGGAAGAAGAAAGAAGGGTAACTGGGAAACAGTGTTCAGTCTCTGCCCAGGAAGAAAGAAGCAAATGTTTACATAAAATTCCCATGAAAGGAAATATTTGTGTAGTGTTTTAAAAATTAAAGTCTGTTTGCCTATGTCTATGCTCTCTATTCACTAGCTCTATGGCCCTTAACAAATAACTTCATGTTTCTCTTTGCCCCTTAATGCGTTCACAATGAGACGGAAACAGGTCTTTAGTAGAGAGGGCCTCACAACTTGCTAAGAGAATTAGACAACCTAAGTAATTGACTTATCCAGTGCCCAGGATATCTAAGCCACGATCATAATGCTACAGCTACAGAAACACCAAAATGACACCCAAGATTTGGAGGCAGATTTATTTAATGTCAGCTGGGCACTGGCAGGGAATCAATTGTCCCTCAGAATGTCAGGCCTTGAAGGCCCAGAGAGGGAGGTTTTTATGGTGTTGTGAAGCAGAGTATGTGGTTGTCTTTGATTGGTTCTTACAATGTGCATCGTCATGACCAGCTATGTATCCCAGTGACCAGCCATTCCTAAGAGACAGAAGCAACAGGAACTTGTAACAGGAACTGTTACCTGGGCAACTAACAAGACCGGTGGGGGCGGGGGGGGCAGTGGGCATTTCCTGCTACAATTAGTTGTGTCATAATTTGCCTTTGCCTTGTAAGGACCAATGTATTGAAGTATAAAATATAAGAGACAAGATAAACAACAAACAAAGCTTTATGTTACTTCAGGGATAGCAACAAGCAAACTAAATATTACCAGAAGAGAAGAGTAATTCTAAATCTCATGGGAACCTGTAAATTTAAAACAGTTTTACTGGAAGCCTTAGAAGGTCCCGACTTAGTGAAACTGCAGATGAAGGTAACACCAGCTTGCATAAGGGCACATTCACTTTGGAAACCACCTGTGAATCCAGAGGTCACACACAACCCCCCTCAGGGTTGACAGTTTGATAGGGTTCATAAAGCTATTACACACACAAAAAGATTACAGAGCACAAGGATATGGATGCCAAGCATACAAAATAAAATCAGCCAAGGCTAGAAGAACACAGGGTGCAGTTCAGGGGAGTTCCTTACATGCGGTTTCTGAGGTCCTCTCCCCATGGAGATGGACACAGTAAGTTCTTCCAGCATGTGACAGTGTGGGTGAAATATGCAAGTCTGGTAATCACCTGACCTTTGGTACCAGTTTTTAGAGGGGCTTCAATATGTAGGCAAGGCAGAGGTACTGCATGACTCCATACAGTTTTTTTTCTTTTTATTTTTATTAATACATAAAAATAAAATACATACTGATTACATTTATTGTGTCAAGTTGGTACATGTATGTAACATACCTGCGTCTCTTTTCATCCCCTATCTTTCCCATCCCTACCTGTTCCTGCCACCTCCGGGTCTCCTTCTCATTTGCAAAAGCTCTGTTTGTATTTTTTTCTTTCAATTCTCTTTTTTAAAATTCCCTTTAGCTCCTGATATCCTTCCCATCCAAAAAAGAAACATCCCTGCTTCCAATTATCTGCACTTTGTTTTGTTCTTCATTTGTATTTTGGGTTTCTCATATAAGAGAAGACATGCAATATGTAAGTTTGTGTGTCTGATTCATTTCATTTAAGATTATGGTCTCGTGGTGCAAGTAATAACAAATGCTGGTAAAGTGAGGACGAAAAGAGCCCTGACACACAGTGGGTGGGAATGCAAACTAGTACAATCACTAAGGAAATCAGTACGGAGCATCCTCAAACAACAAGACTAGAAATTCCATTTGACCCAGCTATTCCCTTTCTAGGTACTTTCTCAAAAGAGTTAAAGATACCATACTGCAATGATACTTGCATGAGCATGTTCATAGCAGCACAACTCATGACAGCTAAATCTTAGAAGTGGACTATATATCCATCAACAGATGAATAGATAAATAAAATGCAGTATTTATTCATGATGGATGTACATTGTGACAACTTGAGAAGATTAAAAGCTTAAGTAACTCAGCAGTGTAAAGAACATGCCCTACCAGGACTATTTAAGCTCAAGATGTTATAATAGTTGACTCATTGTGTCAACTTGAAAAGTTTTAAAGTTTAATTCAGTGACTCAGCAGAGAGCCAAGCTCCTCACTTAGTAAACATCCTGAGCCTGTGCAAGGAGGGCACAGAGATGGTGTGAGTGCTACACCTGCCCTAGGGCAAGTAGCCTGCATATACTAAGGGAAGAAAAGAACTTTCCTCTTCCTCTTTTTTGCTGTTGCTTTTGCTGTGTTTTGCCACCATGAACTGTCGCTCTTCTACCATGCCACCTCGCTTTGGAAGCAGCTGATTATGCATCAAAAATTCCACAAACTGTGAGCTAAATAAACTTTTCCTTCCTTAATTTTGAGCATTGGGCATTTTGCCTCAGCAGTGAGAGAAAAGTAACTAACACAATGGAGTACTACTCTGCCATAAAGAAGGTCAAATCTGAGGCATTTGTAGGTAAATGGATGTAACTTAAGACTACAATGTTAAGTGAAATAAATCAGACATACAAGTTTAAATATCACCTAATATCTCTTATATAAGAAATCCAAAGTATAAATAACTTGAAGAGAAAAATGAAAGACAGATAATAGTAAATGGAGAGACAGAACTTTTGAAAAGTGGAGAGGACCAAGAGATGGAGGGAGGTGAGAAAAAAGGATTGTAAAAACAATTAAGATATGTATATGTGCTGAACTCCCATGATGAATGTAATCTTTATGTACTATAATGTACTAATACAAGTAAATAAAATAAAATAAAGCCTCTTCAAACAAGGCATTCTTCGTCTCTGTGACCTCCTTACCACCAACAGGGGCAGCACTCCAGCTCCCCTCCCTTATGCCTATGCCTCAGCATCTTACACATAACAGCCTTGCACTTTCTTTGGCTGCCATGACTCCTGTTAGCCCTCTGTGTTCCCTGTTCCCTCCCAGAGTGATTTTTCATGATACTTTCCTAAAATAGCTCCCTTTCTGGGAATAATTCTGGTAGCAGATGTTAAAATAATTCATTTGTCTACTTCTCACATACCACTTTCTCCTCTACGTACTTTGTGATTTGATACCTGGTAGGCAAGACAATAAAGAACTGTTGTATTTGAGTTTTGATAAATTTTGGTAACAAAGGATTCATAACTTTAAAGCCATTCCAACATTGTAGGTGTTGCACTAATAATGCAGGACTTTGCTGGCCTGGGCTGTGTAGATCTCTTGGCTTGGAAGTAAATCCACTGAGAGGCCCCATTGATTATATGGCTCTCAGCTCCATTCAGGGACAGTCAGTCACTCACCAACCACAAGATTCAAAGCCTCAAAGACAGATTTCACTAACACAAGGATGGTGGCAGCAGGTACCTAGTCCATGATTCCATGTCAAAACAGTGGCCTGGAACCTGTTTAGCGGGAGCTAAAGAAAGCCTTGCAAGTGAGAGAGATTTCAAAATAATTCAGTAGGAGTCGGCACAGAGGGGACAGCTGGAGCATTGCTTTTAAACTTCCATCCATTGTGCCAAAATCCCAAATTGAACAGAGAGGGGAAACTTAGAACAAAGTTGTCTACAGATGCGAGTTCAGAGCAGTAGGTATCGTCTTTGCATGACAAAAACAGGGAGAAGATGATTGATTTCCTGAATATGTGACCTTAAACGTGAAGCCAATTCTGAGTCAAAGACCCTGACTATGGTGCAAAAAAATCCCCCCACTTACACCAGCACTATCCGGCTCTTCTTGGCCATTGTGTCTGACCTCCGCCCACCTACTGCTTCACTCCTCATTTTCATATAAACACACACACTCACCTACTCTTGAAAAAGCAGTCCTGTTACCTCTGTCTTGAGTGAAAACCAGAATCCTGCCTTCACCTTCAGGGGAGCTATGCCTCTACCCTGTGAGAGGAGAAAGGCTGCCATGATGAGTATATTCCAAGATTTCATTCACCTCATCCCACAGAGCATTTAAAAGGACTGTGGGGTCACCACACAGGTATTTCCAGCACCTGCACTTGTTTTCAGAATATTTTCCTGTTGGTTCCAACAATCATCTCTGTCTTCTGCTCTTTTTTTTTTCAGAACCAAGCTGAGCAACTAAGCTGTCATAATCCTTATGAGAAATTGGGAAGATATAATTTCTCTGCCAAGGTACCAAGAAACGTAACCTATCTAGCAACAACAGCAGCTGGAAAGAGTGATGGCCTGGGAGATCTCTGGGAGCAGCAGCAGGAAAGAGGGAAAATGAAATCCAGGTTCCCAAGAGGAATCCTGAAGGCTGTCCTGCTAAGCTTTTTGCCTCCTCACGCAAAGCATATGTCACATATGGTGTGGGCATCTCAGCTCTGTCCCGCCATCCCGGCTACTTCTCTCTCTCACTGATGGGTACCGCCTCCTCCTGCCACTCTCCAAACACTAGAGCATCCCAGGGCTCAATCCTTGGAGCTCTGATCTACTTCAGTACTGACTCTAGTTCCAGAATTATCCATATGCCAATGACACTCAAATCTGTAGCATAAGAGCTTTCATTTAATCTGATGAGTTTGGGCTGGGGATATAGCTCAGTGGAATAAGCGCCTGCCTTGCAGGCACAGGGTCCTGAGTTCTATCCCCAGTACTGCCAAAAAAAAAAAAAAAAAAAAAATCTGATGAGTACATCCAACTGCCTACTCAGTACCTTTAAGTGTCTGATCGCAAACTTAATAAGTTGCAAACAGATCTCTTGGGTTTCTATCTTTCTATCTTCTATCTTCTCATCCTTGATCAACTCAGTAAGTGGAAAAGCCATTCTTCCAGCTGGAGGCTGAAATCTTATAAACTTTGCCCTTTCTCCTTCACCTTATATCTGGATTATCAGCAAAATTTATTCATTCTATCTTTTGAATCCATCTAGAATTCAATCGTTTCTTACCACCTGATTCCTCAGTAGCACCCTGGTATAAGCCACCATCCCTCAGTATCTGGGCCATTGCAATAAGCTCCCAACTGTTCTCTGAGTTTCCAAACCTACTCCAGCATGCTCCACACAACAGCCCCATCTTCTGGGAGTCAGAGCAAACCATTTCCCTTTTCAAACCTTTCAAGGATTTTCTATCTTACTTAGCAAACTTCCTATGCAATATGGTTCTCATAATTTTAATTCTTAGCATGTAGTTAAACCTTCCATAATGGCAGGTATGTGCGTGTGTGTGTGTGTGTGTGTGTGTGTGTGTGTGTGTTAACAAAGTTCTCTCCTTGATCAAACTGCAACCATTGTCCTCATCTCACCTGGACCTTAATCTTGGCCTGCCTCCCAGCCTGCTGAAGCCCAGTTTCAGCAAGAAACTTCACTTTTGGTATAATTCAAATTCCACCCTTACCAAGTCTTTGCCTATTTTAGCAAGAATTCTGTTGGTTTAGCAAGACTCTCCCTTCCCTTGAAACCTAATCAAGCTTGTCTTCATCATTTTCCATCCCCAAACCCCTCATTGTGCTGCATTCAGAGCCAAGAAGGTCTACACTGAAGTCTCTCTCCTCTACTGCAGTAACATGAATACAATCTGTCTTGTAGCCCCTAAGTATCCAGTGAAGTTTTTTCTCTTCTACCATTTATTTACAAACCTTCCAGAGCTGCTTTATTACTACAAGGGCAGAGCTGAATATTTGCCACAGACTGCATGGTCTGCAAAGCCTGAGATTTTACTATCTGGTCATTTACAGAAAATTGTGCTGACCCCCTACTCCAAAATGCAAGCTCCATGAAAAGAGACTGTAAATATCCAATAAATATTTGTCAATTAAAAAATATAAAAATATGAGGTAGAAGTGCCAAGTGAGAGGCTTCCAAACAAAGTGTCAGGATATAACACCCAAATGTGTGTCCACAAACAAAACAGCACTTGTGATAAGCCAATGGGCGCCTCTTCCTGGAATGGATTTAAAAGTTCTGATGCTGTAAATGGAGACAGTTTGAATTGATTTTCAGGGAAGACCATGTTTGAGTTTAGGAAAACTATCCTACTCGTAGAAGCAGCTTCTCACCAGCTGTCCTTGGGGAAAAAACACATGCAGTGGGGTAATCAGAAAGTTCATGGTCTAGTCTGCTCCATTCACTAATCCAGACTGAGTTAGGGGCTTCAGCAGAACTTTATATTCAGATGAGACAAACGCACACACACACACACACACACACACACACACACACACACACACATACACACACTTAACTCCTATGCTTTCTCAGTGCTAGAGACAACCTGTCTTGGGGCTGAGGAGAGGGCCTGTGAATTTCCAGTGCTGGATGAGGACTACTCCTTCCTGTTTGTGCCTGGTCAGGAGGTAGACAGGGAAAAGGCCTGAGAACAACAACGTGAAGACAAGTGTAGGCCCAAGAGTTCGGGCATAATGACTACACAAGTTGTAATTTATTCTCTGTGGTTTCTGGGTCTCTGGGAGGTTATTAGAAGCTAGAAGAAGAACTTGGCCCAGGATTAGACAAAAGGGCAAAAGAAAGGGAACAGTCCATGCTGCCCTGAAGTGAGAGGCAGAGACAGGAGAGGATTCCTGGCACAGGGCATCCAAGCTCACTGAAAGGATGGCCTCTGACTGTCATCAGAACCTGGAGCAGCAGCACAGACACAATTATGGGGAAGCTGGAGAACAATAGGGAGACCTGGCCCTGAGCAGATTTGAGAGACGTCACCCCAGACAGCTCCTAGAATTATTCTGGGGATTTCTGTACTCAAGACAGTACAGGACATTTCAGTGTGGATACTCACAACAGAAACAATCTTAGTTTTCATTAAAACCTAGTAAGAGACCAGGACACTCAGCTTATAAGCTCACAATTTAAAGAAAATTATTTAAATGACCACCATCTATTATTCATTTATTCATTCACTTAATAAATATTGATGAGTGCCTGCCACATGCCCATCACTGAGTTGGTAGTGGAGATCTAGCAATGACCCCAATAGACCTGGCTGTGTTCTTAGGAGCTTAAGGTCTCATGGCAGAGGCAGAAAATAAGCCAAAGTTAAATATTTATGCATTTGCTAAAAATTCTACAAAGGAGAAACATGGAGATGGGTAGATGGATGGATGGATGGATGGATGGATGGATGGATGGGTGGATGGATGGATGACCAATATGTGGGTGGGTAGATGGATGGATGGATGGATGGATGGTTGGATGATGCATGGACAGATGGATGGCTTTTTTGCCCCTCCCACGTTCCTAAATTAATCCAGGTCCTTCCAGGGCATTCCTCATTCCTAATGGTTCACTAGATCTCTCGATCTGACACTTCTGATGAATCTGCTTCCCTGAAATAGGTCCATTCGTTCCAAACCCTGACCACATCACATATAGTCAGAAGACAGTTGCTATTTTTGCAGCCTTATTCACCAGACCAGACTACTTCCAGGAATTTTTTTTTTAATTTTAAAAAGGAAGGCAACCCATCCTCCCAGTAGCTTACCATGAGAGTACCGTGCTGTGAACTCAACTGCTTACAAATGTACCAAAAAAGCTGATAAACTGGCAGCCTCACTCATAGATGGTGCAAACACAGAATTTCTATTTTCTTCCGTTACCTCCCTGACTCAAAACACTACACTGCAAAAACCTCTCTTGCTGGAAGGAAGGAAATTTTACTAATATTCTATCCCAGTTCTATCAGGTCTTGGTCACTCTCAATCATTAAAATAATTCCAGTTCTTAAAGATCTGTCTTCATTTTAAATGTTCAGATAAAGCTTCTCCCGCAGGACAGGTAGACCTGGGCCCATTGGGCCCTTCTACTCTCTCAGACGCGGTCTCTCCAGTTCCTCCTGCTGTGGTTCTGGGGCGGGAAAATGGAGGGGGCCTGGGTACCCCCCACCACTGGCAAACTGCATGTAGCCCAACTGCCTGCCCCTTTCTGTTGGTTTCTTTGGTTCCCTGTCCACCCCTGCCCACACATCAGTCCTCTCTATGTGATGGGCATTCTGCTGGGGCTCTCAGGAACACATTTGTGAATTCTTGTGAGGAAGTGTAGCTTTTACAGCCACCTTACTGCACAGCTCCCATTAAGGAAATCTTGCTGGATTTGCTCTTTCCCCACTTCTGCACTCCAGGAGGAGGCTGCAGGGATCCCTCACCCAAGAGACCGCTGTCTTTGGAGAAGACCTATTAGCCAAGCCTTCTGGGATATCCACTAGAACCACTGGATACTCACATGTCCCTGGCATACTTGTGGTCATGTGGGCAGCCACTCTAGGGCTATCTGTTTCCACTTCCTCTCTTTAGGTCCTGGCTCCACACCTGTCTCCACACTCCAGTGACATCAGAGCACAGAAGACAGCAATGGCTTCTAACTTGTTCCCTAGCTAGAGGAGACAGGAACAACTTTGGCGCCCTGTGTGGATTTGGAAGCCTCCCTACCCACTGAGAGGCTCTTTCTTCTCCCACCCCATCAGGGGAGATCATCCCTCTTCCATCTTTGGAGAGCTTACTCAACAGGGACATGGACAGCTCTCTAACTGGTATGTTCCACAAAGCCATGCAGAGTGAGGCCCGGCCCCACCTGCTAACAGTTTTCTGAACTCAAGACATTACTACTTTTGGGTCTCATTTTCTTACTATTTCTGGGTATCATTTGTGGGGCTGAGCCCACAACTTTAGGACCACATGATCCCACTCCACACCTGACTATTAACCATGTATAACAGCTCAACTCTAAGCAGAATGAGATTATCAAAATTGAAAATTTTGTACTGGAAAGATGGGGACCGCTGTAGAAGCCCCTGTGAGTTTCTGCCTGGAGTTCCCAAGGCCCTGTGACATCTCAGTAAGAAGAACTTACGTCCTTTAGCAGCTGAGCTACATGCTCACTGTTAGGGATTCACCAGTCCCAGTGTTGAACATCCTCCCCCCAATGCGATGTTAATAGATGTGCAGCCTCGGGAGTGGTTTGGCACAGCTGGGTGACAGGGTGAGGCTCCAGGGTGGGATTGCGCTGCTATAAGAGAGATACCTGAGGGCCAGCTCTCTCTCCATCTGTGAGGACACAGGGCAAAGGGCAGAGTCTACAAGCCAGAAAGAGAACCTCACCCCAGACACAGGATCTGCCAGCACCTTCGTCTTGGTCTTTCACCCTCCACAACTATGAAAAATAAATATCTGTTCTGTAAACTCCCCAGTCTATGGTGGGGAGTTTTGTCATAGTAACCCAAACTGACTCAGTCACTAACAACTAACAGATCAAGAAACTAAGCACCACAGGCTACACTAGCAGGGGCACCAGATATATGGACCCTGTCTCCTCGACCTCTATATCAGCCACACCAGACATTCAACACTGATCAAGTCCCAGAGAAGGACAAGCACTTGCAAATCAAACATGTACAGTGTGCCCCTATTCCCCTCTAAAGGAGGTATGAGAGGGACTTGAAGATTAACCATCACAGCACAGGTGAAAAACAACAGCAGTGCAAGTGGTTCCCTTGAGAGGACCAGGACATGCAGAGGCACACTTGTCTCATTTTGTGAAGAGTAACTAGATCGAAAGACAAGGTTGCGAGGTGGTGAGGAGAAACTATATCAATTTGTTAAACAACCCTATGAAAGAGAGCAGATACCATTTCTCTTTACAAATTAGTCTTAGTATTTGTCTTAGTATCTAAGGACTTCTAAGGTCCCTACCAGAGAGAATAAATAAAGATCGCTTCCCCAAAAAGGCCATGAAAATGGCCTTTATCTGTTTAAAGGGCTTTAAAGTAGGCAAAGAATTAGACTCTCAAGAGTTGATTCTCACCTAAAATTAGAATCAGTTGGTAGAAACTCTAGAAAGGCAGATTGGAGGTTCGAAATAAATCATTTCTAGTGATGGTAAGTCTTCCAAAATGAAGATACCTCCATATGAATAAGGACACCTGTCACTGAGTGAACCTGTAGAAACCAAAACATTGCCAGCAACAGCCGCAGAGGAGGGGTTCCCCCAAATCTAAGCTCCAAAGCAACTCTCAAATCACCCAAAGATTCATGAATGCTATTTTGGAGAGAGTACCACTCCCTGTATGCCTCACTTTCAACAGACTTATTCAACAATATCCACAGAGTCTACAGGTCATCACAAGAAGGAAGTTCTGTCAAAGAGGAGCATTTACAGGAAGGACTTCTATGCCGAGTCATGTGATTGTTTGTGTCTGTGACTAAAGGACTAGAATTCTTGCTCTTGAGCTTTGGTGATGGAGGCAAAAGAATAGCTGTCAAAAAAAATTAAAAGCTCCTTCTTTTTTAAATCCCAGTTACAAAAAGCACTTTCATCCTTCAAAACTCCTCACTCTTTGATTGGGTTGTCATGGTTATCTGAGCTGATGCCTGACTTCTGCTAGAGCACCGGCCCCCTAGTGGGGTACAGTGAGATTCCAAGCTTGGCTGACACTCAGCTTTTTTTCAGGGACCTCCAAGCCTCCTGCCAGTAGTGGGCTGTGTCTTAGTCAGAATGATAGAAGGAGGGACTTGAAGCCGCAGTCTTTTGCTCTTTAAATAAATGTAATACCTTTTAAAAAATACTACATGGCACATTATAAATACATATATTTATATATTCAAAAATACAGTATAATGGAAATAGAGTAATATCCCCTGAATCCCATTCAAACAAGATCTCACTTAATACCGAAAACACTCTGGAAAATTCTGTCATTGCCTTTATCATGTATGTGTGTGAGAGCTAAAAATGAGGCATCACTATTAATTCATTTAATTCTCACAGAACCACAGCCAAGTAAATGATCTGTTATTGCACCTATTTTACTGCTATTATCTCTGTTTTACAAATATCAAAAGGGATAGATTGAAAGATTAAATTCTAAGATCACACAGCTAGTATGTGGTTAAAAAAAATCAAGACTCAGGCCCAAGTGTCTTGTTCCAAAGCCAATAACACTTAATTGTCACATGATGCCCTCTCTGATCAATGCCCTTTTCAACAGCGTGTGACGCTCCATGATATAAATGTACCATCATTTATTATTTAATCCCCTTTTGATGAAAGAATAGTTTGCAATACTTTGCAATTAGAAGCTACACTCTGACAGACATGCATGCATGTGCCCTCTCGTTAACCTGCAAAGGTGTCTACTGTCTTAACAGTGACATTCTGCAGTAGGCTTGCTCAGTCAGAGGGTTTACTCTGCCCTTCACAAAGGTTGCCTGACTTCACAAGGGTCTGAAAGAGCCTCATCACCCACCCATATCTTTGACATCATTTAGCTTGTCACCGGCAGTTTCAGGTTTTCCCTTGCACTGACCTCATCATTTTCTTTTCACTTACCTCTCTTTTCCTATACCATTTTTTAAAAAATTAGTTGCTCATATTTTCCTGGTTCATCTTGCATGGCTCTCCCTATGTATGTACAATATGCATAGTTATAGGCAATAGATGGCAACTCTTGTAGCCCCTACCCTAACCTTCTCCTATTGCAACAGAGCTTAAAAAAAAAAAAAATTCCAAGATTCCCTTGCAGATAAGATTTCAAATGTGGTGTTGATTTTGACCCACCACTTGGACACACCGGTAAGAGCAGTGAGACAAAAATGCAACAGGGCTGTGAGGCACATACAGCATTTACCTTTGCTGCTGTGGAGTCGGTCAGTTCTGGCCACACCTTCCTGATGCTTGGCTTAGAGCTGAGGCCATGTCATCCAGTGGCCAAAAGAAACAGCAGCCTCTTGAGTAAACGAGAGCAGCAGTGACCTTGGTAGGCTAGCTCTAGAACGTCTTTCTTTGGTCCTTCCAGTCATTTAATAATCACCTAATTCTGTCCATTAAATCTTTTCCCGATTAAAAAGCTATTGTGGGTCCTATAATCTATAACTATACATTAACCTCTGCTGAACACATCCTACAAATATGTTTCCAAGTTTCTCATGACTTTTCATGTCTTCTAATACTGTTTTCAGTTTCCCTGCCACTCAGACTTCCTTGAGAGTTCCCAGTTTATAGTACCCCTGTAAAAACTTGTTCAAGTTTCCACAAGCTGTATTTTCTATTATGATTCTTATTATTTGCGATTTGTGTGTTCCACTGATTTTTAAAGGCCTCGATAGATACCTGAATATGGGCTCTGTTCAAGCCAGAGGTTGAGAAACTTTTCTTTTGTAAAGGACGTGAGGTAAACGCTTTTGGGTTCACCAGCCACAAGGTCTCCGCTGCAACTACTCAGCTTGGCTGTGGTAGCATGGAAGTGGCCACAGACATACGAATCTCGTACGTGGCCATATCACACCTCTTAGCCTTAGACGGCTCATGCCTACTCTATGCTCTCTTTGTTGTACTCCTTGGCCATTATAGTCACTGAAATATCACAACTTAAATCCTTTTCATTGTACTTCCTAAGAGAATGTCTCTGGCTGTTCTGGAGTCCACAGAGAATCCTTAGGTTCATTTTTCAAACTAAGAAAATTTACTGGCAGTATAATTGAAATATTACCTCATTCACATATAAGTTTAGAGAAAATGTCATCTTTACAAAAATGTCTTCCAACCTCCCTTAGTTCAAGTCCTCTATTATCATTAATTTTCTTTCTACAGGAGCAGTACAGGAAAAGATTCAAATCCCAGCTCTGTCACTTCGGGACAGCGTGACTCTGCAAGGTGCTGTGCCGTGCTTTTATGTTCTCATTGGTAAAGTGAGAACGGAAGACACAAATCTAGCGGGATTTGGGGAGGATTAGATGATTTGCATGGTACACAGGAGGAACTGTTTCCCAGGTCCTCTACACTTCCGACCACACCTGTTAGAAAGCAGCATGTCTGCAAACTGTATCTTTGCCTATTTCTAACTTTACAAAATGGTTACAGTATTTCACCATCAAACATAATGGAAATAATTCAGGGAAATTTCCCTAATATGATCTATTACTATTTCACTATTTATCAAGTACATATATTGACTTTTACCCAATGCCTTTGCACCTTTGTTGGAATCAGCACTTTTTGCCCTTCATTACTTATTAATATAGAGAATTACATCAGCAGATTTCCATTATTGATCCATCTTCGATATGCTAAAAGGAACCTCACTTGGCCACGCTACTTTTCTTTTATTCCCTGCTAGATTCTATTTGCTTGTACTTTATTTGGGGCTTCCACACCAATATTGTAAGGAACAATACATTGCACAGCTAGTTGGCTTTAAGTACTACCCTCACCCATTTATTTATACCAATGTTATGCTTGCCTCATAAAAATAATTCAGAAGGTTCATTTTCCTCCATTCTAGAACAGTTTCAAATAGCCTAAGAACAAAGTGATCCTTAATAATTTAAAATCCCCCAACTGGAAACTGTTTGTGGCTGATGTTTTATGGTAAATAGCTCCATTTCTATTATGATAATTGGTCATTTTCATTTTTTCACTTTCAGTCAACTGTATTAAAGCTGTTTCTTAGAAAAGCACTGTTGGCCTCATTTTTCCATTTGTTGGCAGACTGCAGTTGGATTTATTTGTTTTTACAGAAAAACTGTAAGACTTTCTCTTTCCATGTATTTTTAACGTTTTTAAAGTTCATTAGTCTATACACTTCACTCTGTTATTTTATTTTAAAGAGGAAAAATTAAAAATGACATTAAAACAGACTTTCAAACCCTGTCTCTTCCATGTCCTCCAACCCCAGTCTAATGAAGCCAGTGGTGGTCCACAGAAATGCCATCCACCAGAAGCAGCACACCTCATGCCAGAGGCAGGATATATGAAGGAGAGAGAGAAAAATTATGGTTCCTTGGACAAGAATTTCTAAGCTATAAGAATGGCTCTGCATCCTGACTGCCCAACAGAATCACATGGTAGGCTCATCAATTAAATAATAGTGCCTGTACCACATCAATAAAATCAGATTTTTTGGGACAGAACCCAAACATCGTACCTCAAATCACCTCAAATGATCCTAATGTGCACCCAGAGTTGAGAACAGTTAGTTTGCAGAAATACGGCACATGCTATGGAGTGTGGGGCAAGACAACATTTTCTATAAAAGAATATGGCCATACAACATGATCTCTAGCCCACAGTCACCACTCAAAGACTTGAACTTACAGGTACTGTTCTAGACACAAAGGCTTAGATTCTCCGTAGAGGTCTCAGACACAGGATCACACTACCACCACCTCAGACAGGTTTCAGACATTAGAAGTATCTCAGAAAAAATAAAAGACATAAAAGTCACACACACACACACACACACAAATTCTCTACACAGAGGCAGAAAGCCAGTACTAAAAGCACTGACGTCACAGCAGGGCAGTTCCTGCTGGGTCACTTCTCTTCTCTGCCCCTGCACAAATTCACCATCTTTGAAAGATTTACATCCGTGGAAATAAATCCTAGGACACTGGGAGTAAGATTCAATGTCTCCCATCCAAGATCTAAGTGTAATAATACTATAGAAGAGCATTTTAAACTGAATGTACAGCTCAGAAGAAAGTCTCTCAACATCTCAAGATAAGGAGGAAACTAGTGGATAACTAATTATTCACTATTTAGCGCCATCTCATTCCCAAAACATACCCGAGCACTTTGGTTATTTTTGGCTAACAGGTCAGGCTTTTATTATTTTTTTCTTCTTTTTTTTTCTTTTTGGTCAAGAAACTAACTTACCTTTAGTGCTGGGTTACACAGAAACTAGTCAGGCTTTTTAAATTCCTTGTATTTAATCGAAGAACATTTTATTCCTATGATAAAACTTTCAACTTCCTTAATAATTCAGGCAGGAGTCAGGCAGACTATTCCAGATCCCAACACTCACTCTGTTTGTATCTTTGGGCATGTTTTCAAATTTTAGTCTGAAACACCGTCTACCTCATGGGGATGCTAGGAGGATGGAATGAGATAATACACCAAATGAGCTTACCACGATGTCTACCACCTCGTAAACACCACAGCAGCTCAACTAGCAACTATTTATTTGTTGCGTTATATATTAAGCATCTAGGGATTTATTAGACACTAGAGATACAGTGGTACACAAAGTCAACCTTGAGCTCTGCTTCCATGGAGGTTGCAAACTAATTCTCAATAAATGTTCTGTTATTATCTCAAGATACTAAGAATAGGAACAATCTAGTCACTTCTAAAAACAGTGTGAGGAGGACAGCAAGAATTTCCAAACTTGAGTGTGCTGATTCTCACATGGCAGGTATTTGTACAGTTGAATTTCACGGAAAGAAATAACGCAGAACTGGAGAGCTGGGTAACTTCCTGACTTTGATGAATATTGAACTATTAGCGATCATGGGTGAACAGGTGACTATGTTCCTATTCACAGGAATCCTTCCAGTGCACCAACTTCAATGGAAGTCACTTCACCTGTCTGGACTTTGGTTCTCTCTTCTACAAAGTGAAGTAGTTGGAACAGATTAGTTCTAAGATCCATGGCACTCTGACACTTTTTAGCAACTTTGTGTGTATGGTGGGCCAGGGATATAGTTCAGTGGCACAAGCGCCTGCCTGGCAAATCCAAGGTCCTGAGTTTGATTCCCAGTGTCAAAAAAAAAAAAGTATGTGTGGGTTTGGGGGATGTTTTAGGAGTTGTTTTTTCCAATACTGTAGATGGAACCCAGGACTTCATGCATGCTAAGTAAGCGATCTACTTACTGAGCTACATTCCCAGCTCTAAGTCTGTGTTTTTTGTTTGTTTTCTCCTTTAAAAACAATGATGCTTTGGTCTGCCAGGTCTTTCCACCAGTTTGAATTTTTAAATGACATCAAAAATATAGGTTCTCTTGTGGAAAGGAAATAGTTGTCTACCCAAATGGCCACTTCCCATTCCTCTTTAGTAACTATTTTAAGTGTCTATGTATTCAGCTGAAAGTCCCCACATAATTTTCTGGCCAGAACTGTACTAACTTTTGGATAATGGCATATAAATTGGCCTAGCTAGCAAGTCTCTTTACATGAAAAGGATCAAGCCACCCTCCTTTTTCCCCTAATTAAGATCAATAAATAAAAGGAAGGTGTTGAAAGATTTTTGCTACTGAAACGTGCAAAAGATGTGGTTTTGAAGCCAGTATTTGTTTCCCAAACATTTCACTTACCTGTATCATCATAAGTTCTAAAGGTTCTTACACTTTGGGGTCACGGCACTATCATTAGACCAATTATAAGCTTTTCATTAAAAAAGAAAAATCTACAACCATCGAAGATTTTCTATGTCTTTTGTGAGTAACAACTTCAACTGAACCGGTCCTTCCACAGTGAGCAACAGTTTCAGGGAGTAGACAGTAAATACAGCCTAAGTCTCTGACCCCTGAAATAAATGAAGTGAATCCTATTATTCCCAGTTTCTGTCTTAACATATTTGTTAGGTTCCCACATGAGGAAGGTAGACAACATAAATAAGGGAGAGCTGTGGAGATAAAACGCAGAATTCAAAGAAGCGAAGGCATCTGAACTTTGCAGTGCAGACCACCTGAGAGAAGGGAGCTCTGCAGAAAAAGAGGTTCAGAAATCTCTAAGGGGGTCTTACTGCATAGTTGACTCCAGAGTTTAAACTACAGATTTATAGCGTGGAACTGTATAGGCCAGGCAAAGCACAACCAGAGAAAGAAGAGTGAACAGGAACCTATTACCTGAACAACTGCCAGGGTTTTCACAGGGCTGAAGATGTTCAAGATCTGAACAATTATGGTAGAGAAAAACTTACTCAGTCTCCAGGGAATCTCGGGCCTTAAACACAGGGCAACATAGGGCTAGAAAGCCTTCCTAAAGAATCTACCTGTCACCCAGAAAGGAGAAAGGCAAAACACACAATTGTATCTAGAGAATTTCTGTTCTGTGTTTTTGGGGCGGTATTTGAGAAGAAGTCTCACTTCAGTGAGCCTCAAACTCACAGGCCTCTTTCAGCATCCTCAGTAGCCAGGACTACAGGCATGTGCCACTGTACTCTGCTCTGTATTAGAGGACTTTAATATTCATTTCAGTAGTTGATGGACCAAGCAGACAGAAAATCAGCAAGCAAAAAGTAGTCTTACGGAACTAGGAATATAGCTCAGTGATAGAATGTTTGCCTAGTATCAGTTTGATCCTCAGCACCATAGAAAAGAAAAAAGAGCGAATTCTTACCACACTGACATGGTCTAATCAATATGTGTAAAACATTACAGCCAATCACTAAAGAGGCAAGTTATTTTCAAGGAATGCTGACAAGATCAATTGGGTCATAAAATAAATCTAACTACTTTGAAAATAGTATAAGTTAATCAAGGCATGTTCTCTGACCACAACAAAAGAAGTTAAATATCAAAGATAAATGATGTCTGGAAAACCTTTAATTACTTGGAAATGAAACATTGAACTTCCAGTTAACACAAAGACCAAAAATCACAAAATACTTTTATCCCAGTGAAAATATTAACATTAAAAATATGAAGTGGGACTAAAGAAATGTACAAAATTTTATTATTAAATGCTTGTGCTAAAATTTTTAAAGATCTAAAATCAAAGATCTAAGATTACACCTTAAGGAGCAAGAATTAACCTTATTTAACCCCAAAACAGAGTTACAAATATAAACACACACAGGCAGCAATGAGTAAAACAGAAAACAAAGAAGCAACAGAACAAAAACCTAAGGAACCAAATACAGTTCCTCTGAAAGGTATAAAGATAAAAAGAAAGCACAAGTTGACTATATCATGAACATACTATAGAAATTAAAAGGGAATAATTTAAGCAATTTAATGCCAATAAATTAGTTGATTTAGATGAAATAAGCAAATTCCATAAAAGATACAATTTGCCAAGACTGCCAAGAGACATTTACAAATGGAATGGCCTTTCTATGTTAAAGCTGCTTGGCGCCAAGTCTACTAATCTTGGACCTGCTTCCGAGAGGAGAGCTGGGTCCTGTAAACACTTTTCTTGTACCAGGTGGCACGTTAGATTCTGTCAGCAGAGATTCTTGGAGAGCTGTTGTAGGTGAAGCTTATCTCCCTTGTCTTGGTGTGCTTTCTTCTTCTTGCCCTTGTGACATGGCTGCTAGCAGCATCTGAGACACCCAGTAAAGCATCCCCTCCCAGGGACAGCTGGGACAACCAGCGGCACTCACCAGGAGAGATTTTCACCTGTGGGCGGGGGGAGTCCCCAGAAGTTTCATAAGCACCACAAAGGGCAGATCCCGAATGAGTTCCCAGAGTATCCAACAAGGAAACTCCCCAAAGAGTCTCAAACATAACACAGAAAGCACACTCCTGTGGCCAGCCCCAACATGTAACATCTCAGCAAATTTCCCTACCATCCCAGGTCACAGCTAAACCATCTTCAACAAGATCTGAATCTCAGCCTTGTAAGATGATCTCTTGGAAATTTGTTCCTGGTCTCTATAGCTATTCCTGCATTCTTCAGAGTGCTCTTTAACCCTTAGTAGTTCATATACCCTGTGATTAGGTAATACTCTTTATATTAAGTTTATGCTACTATGGTTTCTGTCTCCTGACCAGACTCAGACTGATACAAGAACCTCACAAACTCTTTCTGAAAAATCAAAGAGGGAACATTTACTAACTGATTTGAGAAGGCATCACCTTGCTCACAAAACCAGACAAAGATATATCAAGAAAATGAAACTAGACCAGTATTCCTAATGAGCATACATATAAACACCTTTTGCCAACTACTGACAAATGGAATCCACAAATCTGAAAACAGCAGAAAAGATCCCACTTGGCTACAACTAACTAGGAATGTAATGCTGCTTTACCTCTGAAAATCAAACAATGTGATACATACTGCACTCACAGAATAAAGGAGAAATGTCATAGAACTGACTCACTAGGTGCAGGAACTCACTTAACCAATCCAATACCTATTCATAGCAAAAATCTCAGCAAACTTGAAATGGAAGGGAACTTTTCCTAGATAAAGGGATCTGTGGAAACAAACAAAAAATATAACTATTACATTTAATGGTGAAAATACTCTTCTAAGATCAAGAATAAAGTGTAGATGCATGACCTCGCTACCTTTCAACACTGTCCTTAAGAGTGCCAGCCAGTGCTACAACCACCTCCTCAGCAACCTCGGCAGAAACACGGGAAGCGAAATTGTCCGCATTCACAGATGGCATAAATGTACACACAGAAAATTCTAAAGAATTTATTCTAAATGCTAGGAAAAGTGAATCTTGTAAGGTACAAAGATTGCAGGCCAATTACAAAAACTGACTGTATTTCTATGTATGAGCAAACACCTTAAAATGGAAATAAGAAAAACAAACACTATGTAAGAGCATCAAAAATATAAAGATAACTTTAATAAAGTATGTTCAAGACTTGTACTCTGACAGTTACAGACCTTGAATGCATGAAGAGACAGCTGTTCACAGACTGAAAAGTCCATACTAGTAAGATATCAGTTCTCCCCACAGACCTACATTTGCATATAACAATCAGTCCAACAAACTCTGCAAAAATAAAGAAAATAATCTGTAAAACTTCGATGTAAAAAAATTGTATCTGCTGAAGACCTGGACTGAGCAGAGCCTGGCAGTCTGCCAGGGTAACACTGAGGACTCAACTGGGCCTCCGGATGCACTGTATCGAGGTGGAGTCTGGCAGTTTGCTGGGTAACCCTGCCTACTTGACTGGACCCCTGATCCAGTCAGGCTTGAAGGCTTGTCAGTGGGGGCTTGACCATAGTGAACCTGGTTCCCTGCCTATCTTGTTCTGTCTTTGAGGATAGGTGCTTTTCCACCTCTTGCCATAGAAATTTGTGTACACCTGTCTGTTACAGTGTAATTTGAAGCAGCCATGTCTCTTCCCAATGTGAGAGCCCAAGGGCGTAAATAAACCAAAAAGTAGTTATTATCAGAGGGAAGATGACTGATTGGGTGGTAGAACAATGGAGATGAGGGTGGAGAAAATTGATTAATTGAATGAGCCATCACCTTTATAACTTGAGTGACAAATGTGAAGATAACATTATGTAATACAACATCCAGTGTTAATTCTCTATATCTTCTCTATAATTTGGTATTTCCTTTATCGTTTTTGTGTTAACTAATGCGAAGATAACATTATGTAATACAGCATCCAGTGCTAATTCCCTACTATTGTCTCCGTAATTTTCTATTTCCTGTATTGTTTTTGTGTTATTCTGGTTTATATGTCTCCATTCTTTTGTCTGTAAAATTTTTTTAAAATTGTATCTGGAATATATAAACAGCTCTTTCCAACTCAGCGAAAAGATAGAATACTTTTCAAATGAGAAAAACATGTGGGCAGAAATTTCATGAAGTGTAAGAATAACCAACAAGTCCATAAAAAGACACTCAACATCTTTAGTCATTAGAGAAATGTACTTACTATACAATCACAATTAAAAAATAAAATTAGAAAGAATGATAACAGGAAACACTGACAAAAATATGGAGTAACTAGAACTCTCAAATGCTGGTAGGAATACAAAATCATATAATGTTTTACAAACAGTTTGGTGATTTTTTTTACAATAAAGATGACATAAGACCCAGTAATTTTACTCCTCAGTATTAAGCCAAAAAAACAAAAATATATGTTGACTTAAAGATTTGTGTGAAGGGGGCTGGGGATATAGCTCAGTGGTTAATAAGCGCCTGCCTAGCAAGCATAGGGTCCTGAGTTCAATCCCCAGTACCGCCAAAAAAAAAAAAAAAAAAAAGATTTGTGTGAAGGGCCACAGATATAGCTGAATGGAATAAATGCCTGCCTGGCAAGCCCAAGGTCCTGAGTTCAATCCCCAGTACTGCAAAAAATAAAATAAAATGAAAAAGATTTGTGTGAAAATGCTGATAGTTTTTTTTTTAATACCAGAAACCAGAAAGAGAAAAATCAAATTGTAGCAAATCCACGCAACAGAATACTCTTCCAAAATAATAAAGCAAGCCACTGACACAAATAACATGACAAATGTCAACAGTATTATGCTGAGGGAAAGAAATCCACATACACTTCATATGACACCACTTGTATTTTTGGAGAAAAGAAAACTAACAATGATAGGAATCATCAATGGTTGTCTGAGATTTGGGAATGAGGATTGGTTATACAATTACAGAACAACTTTCTCGAGCGATGGAAATATTCAGTATCTCACTGGAATGTTGGCTCTGTGGGCATACCCATTTATCAAAACTCACTTACTGAGTGTATACTTAAAGCAAAAACTTTCTATGATAAATAATACACAGATATGTTATTTTTAAACCATATTCTGAATAAAGAATCACTTGGACTTGGTTTTAAAAATTTTCTCTATAATCTGGTTTACTCTAGTAATGAAGTTCTTGTCTTTAAAAGCAATGCAAAAGTTCACTGTACCTCCACCTATATGACACCATTACAACTTCCTAAATACTAAAGGTAGTTCCCTGGGCATCTACTTTTAAAGAATTCTATAATTAATCATATGAATACCTGATTTGCTCCTAAAAACAGTAACAATGCTTAGATATATAAGCCACACTAATGAGAAACATGCTCGTATGTAAATACATTGGGGCTGTAAAAAAACGCATCTGAATCATACAAAATATTAGGAAGTGATTTAATTCTGTGAGCTGGTGAAAGTAACTGTTCCCCTCCTTCCAGGCCCAAGGAGATGAAAGCATTCATTAGCTGTCTGATCTGCTGTAACGTGTGAGGTCGGACCACGAACGTCACAGTGAAATCAGACCCACTACAACTTCGTCTCGTGACCTACCGGCTATGATGACAATTCTTCATTCTCCAGCCACTCGGGAAAATATTCACAGAGAGTTACAAGTGTTACAAAACTAAAAGTTAGAATCAAACAAATTAAAGAATGTAAACAACTCAATTAATTTGCTTCAATTTATTGTTGCAGAAATAAGATTAGAGGTAGTTTAATAAAGAGGCATTTTTCAAATCATCCTATCCATCATTCAAATCCATCATCTTAAAAACTAAAAAAAAAAAAAAAAAAGACACTTGTTAGCATGTAAGCATAGCATGGTGAAACAGTTTTCAAAAAGCAGCATTTCATGTTCTTCAGCTTCCTCTGTGGCAGTATCATCCAATGACAAGGACATGGCTTGGACACATGGAGAATGCTCATAAATACATCTCAGTGAGGTTCATCATGGCCACCTATACAATCCTTTTGCAAATACTAGATCTACCTCAGTAGTCGCAAGATGGCTTCGAGATCTGAATTACTCTTGAACACAGGACCAATGAAGAGTCTGAATTTTAAGAGACACACTAGATAATGTTAACAATTCACATTCCTTCAGAATTATTTCTAATGAAACCGTTCTCGGGATCAAGTAAAAATACATCTTTCTTCCCATGTACTCTTCCTTGTTTTTTAGCCTAGAAAGGCTCATCCATCAATCTGTCAACACAAGAATCAGCTCTAAATCAAATCCAAAAGGAAGAAAATCAAGAGTGTTCTCCAATGCTCTGCCTTAGTGCATGACTTCCACATGAAAGTTGTCAAACTGTGCAAATTCGAATGAGTGAGTTCCAATCGCAGCCCAGCCATTGTTTGGGTATTTCACATGGATGTTTTCCCACAGGACCTGGCCATTCAACTTGCCAGAAGATAAATGACCCTAGAGTAGAGAGAAATACATCTCTTGAAAATACATGGAAATGCTCCTCCAAAATGCTTCTTAACACTGTATGGTCTACACACACAATGGACTAAATGTCTTCCTCCCCCAAGACTTACCACTTGAAACAAATGCAATGCTACTTCTATATCTGCCTAAAAAGTAGTACCACAGGTGCCCCCCAAGCAGCACATTTAGGGTCCTCCCAGGAAAGGGAACAAAGTGATGTCCACCAGGTGGGGGACTGTTAACTACAATACATCCCAGTCAGATCTTCACAATATAGCTTGAAAAAAAGAGTATTGTCACTGTGGGTCATTGGGCAGGAAGAGAAAATAAATTCACAAGTTATTTGAATTTAATTTTAATTTCTATCACAATCTAAACAAGATTAGGAAAGGACCTGCTGGGAAAGAGCAGGATCTTACCCAGAAGGAGCTCTCCGTGTGGAATCCTTTAGAAACACTCTCCAACAGTAACTCAAAATCCATCAGTGACTTTGATGACTGTTGTGAGACTGCCTTTATGTTATGATTATTCTGGAATCTTCTCTAACAAAAATACTCAGGGACACCAACTTCTAAACATTGTGCTTCCAGTGGAAAGCTATGTTATTCTACACCAGTGGAGGCCAGTCTCTGAGAACGTTCAGTGACACAGACATCCGGCCACAGCACACCTGCCGTAGGTTCACCACCACTATCCTAAACCATCCAAAATAAATTTATGGGACTTTGCATGTAAGTTTTAGCTCAAGTAAGCTGGAAAAATACTGTAGTTCAATTACTGATGTTACCAATTATTCCTCAGTTTAAAAGAATAAAATTCTTAAAAATAATGGTCTGACAAAGTCAACTCAAGTGATTATGTAGCTGTCTGTGACATTTTCATCATATAAGAAGTGGATTACTGGTCCCACAGTGCAGTCTCTTTGACACTTGTCCTTATTCAATATATCCCCCCCCCACTTATTTTATAATACAAAATTCTAGAAAGTTACAAGAACACTTTTCTCCAGGCATTCTGATCAGCAATACTTACCTCAATTGTTAACGTAAGTGTGTACCATTTGTTTGCTGTCACCTCAACATATCCTGAAGAATATATGACCCATCCAGCTGCAACAAAAAAGATTATCTGAATGGACACTTTTTAAATCTAAATCACAGAATCCTATCAGTGGGCATTCTCAATGGCATTTGTACATAGTAAAGTCAGCTTTCACGAAGAATTATCCCTTCATTTCCAGCTCTACAACTGATTTAAAACAAAACACCCCTCATTCCATCACCCAGTCTATAAGCATGTACATAGCATGCATTGAGCTCCCATTCTGAACCATGAACCATATAAGCCCACAACAGAATGAGTGAGATACAGCTAAAAACTAGCCATAGTATAATGAGGTAGTGTCTGTACCTTAGAGTACATTTAATACTTGCATGGACTGAACAGAGACAGTAAAAGCAAGTAATTCAAGGCTTCTATAAGATTTCTCCCTTGTAGAATCATTGCCTACATGGTAATAGTGTTAACTTAGAATAGACAGAGAAAAAGATGACCTAATTTTTAGATTTACTGGGTTTCAATACCTGAACGAAACCAGAAAGAGATGTCAAGGTGGCAGTTTGAAACACAGAACACTGTGGACTGAAGATACAGATTTAAATCCTAGTTCTAATTCTGCCATTAACTAGTTTTTAAGACTGAGTAAATCAATAAATCTGTCTGGCTCTCTGCTTTGTTTGGGAAAACCAATGAGGTGTGTTGTGGATGGGTCATGCTGTAACTACACAATCCCTACTCTGATGGCCATACTCATTTTTTGCAGTGGTACCTTGGTTCATGAACTAACGATGTTCTACAATGCTGGAAAAGATGGCCACGTTTGTGTCTGTGTAGGAAAGATGACACAGTCCTGTGTATTACCAGATGCAGAGTTTGCAAACAAAAACAAAATTTGGCCAAATGCAAACCAAATAGTTTACAAACAAAAGCGTCTGTGAACCACGATGGTCCACTATATTTTACTTTACAGCCACAGTAAAAAGAAGAACTATAAAAAGGGGAAAGTTTTTAAATTAATGCGGAGTAAAGCTCAAGTGACTGAGATCAAGAAAAGTTACCACCAATAAAGTCTCTTTTCAACAAAGTGCTGGGCATGAAACCCAGTTTAACCTCAACACACTCTTGAAGTGCTGCTCTAACAGGACAAATGCTATCAAGATGAATGGGAAGAGTACAATTCTTTCCACGTACGAAATAAGTTAATAGAAAGGGTTTCTCCAGTTTAAGCCTATCAGTCCCTTTCCTTATATTTCCGTAAGCACAACAGCAACACTCTTAGTCTCACTTTCTCTCTTGGTGGTCCCTCAGCTTTCTCTCCCCACCCCACTCAAATCCCACGCACACCCAACAATACCTAAAGCACTTCGCATAACCGTGTTTACATTCACTGAGCTGCCCATCTCTGTAAACATTAAATAACTCGGCCACTTTGAACTGCTTGGTATTTGCTTACGTGTGTCACGTCTCTTCCCAATTAGATGTACAAGCACCTTGGCCTGGGGCTCCTTTGTTGCTTCCACCAAGCACAAGCAGATGCTCAAAGTCAAACCACATAGTAAGTCATGTGCCATTAAAAAAAGTAAAGGCGCTTACCCAGATCACCTGTAACTCTGTACAATCCACTTGTAAAAATCCAGAAGAAAACTCCCTGCGCAAGTCTAACCAAAAGCCCGCCTTTATTTACTCTTCCTGCGATGAATACACCTCCGTACTTAGGCGTCTCTATATAAACATCACAGCTGATAGTCAAATTGGTCCTGCAGAATGAAAACAGTTGATTAGCACTCTTAAAATACATTCTACAAACATGCCACATCACAGCAAATGCCTCCAAACTTCTAACTGAGACGGGAAAGTTACTTGCGAGGCTTGAGCTCACAGCATAAAAAGAATTCAAAAATTGTCACTGATGACAGTTTTAAGTTTTATGTGACTTAACTCAATTTGTTGCTTCTTTTAATAAGTTATAAAAGCTGGGCATAGTGGTGCACACCTGTAATCCCAGCACTCGGGAGGCTGAGGCAGAAGGATTGTTGTGAGTTTGAGACCAGCCAGGGCTACAAAGTGAGCTCTAGGCCAGCCTGAGCTGCATAGCGAGACTTTGTCTCAGAAAGACCAAATAATAAAATAAAATACAAAAATAAGTTACAAGACAATAATATTTACTATTTATAAACTCCGTAAGAGCATATTTCCTGTCTTTTCACAATAAAACAACTTGTCACAGTCTCAGTTTTCCCCAACCCCCAATTCTACTTCCCTCTCACTAGTAGGTTTTTCCCACTCCCACAAATATTCCTTCACACTCGGCACTGGTCCTTTCCTCCAGCTGTAAAACTAATTTCAACGAAGTCCAATCTCCTGTCTGTTGTTCATCTGCTGATATTTCTCTTTGCTCTTTCTCTTCTTACTGACTTACCCCTGCCTCTTTCTCTTCCTTTCTCCTTCCCACCTTCCTCTACGCTTCAGTCTTTCTGATAGCAAAAGTATAGTACAGTCTGTGTGGGGCACTGATAAAATAGTGAACTTGATTTGTAAAAAAGCTTTACAATATATGGTGTACATGACTGAGGTAGAGTTGGATCTGTTGATGTTTATGTAACTGGTAGGGATTCTTTCCTTGCAACACAGCCACTGAAATTAAACTGAAGAGGCTGCTGAGTATCAAAACACAAAGCCAACATCTTATCACTGAAAAGCAGACACTAAGGAAAGACATCTCCATACTAGCAATGACGTCTTTCAACTCTAATTGATCCTCAGCCCTCTGCACAAAACAGAACAGTAGAAACACAAAAAAATGGAGATGACCAAAGGCCTCCAAAAACTCCCAGCTCCCCCAAAGCAGATACAAGAGGGACTGATGGCAAGAAAATAAAAAAACAAATGGCTGAATTATACAAATTGGTTTTTTAAAAAGAGGCAAAGTAGATTAATAAAGTTCTGGGATTTTGAAGATAATATAACTAAACAGATAACAAATGTTCAAGAATATCCTAGATAATAAAGCCAACACCACCAAAACACATAACAGAATGAATACATAACATTAGTTAAGAAAAGGGGAAAAATAAAGAAGTCAACGACATAAATAAACTGTAATAAGTCAATACTTATTAGTAATAACTGTAAATGGTCTCAACTCTTTAATCAAAAAAATATACAATAGTAGATTGAATTAAAAGATCTAAAATCAATTCAAAAACAAATTAATAAACTAAAAACCAAAGGATGAAAACCAATACTCCAAGAAACAGCAGCCAAGAGCAAGCAGGAGTCACTACCCTATCTTCAAATAAAACAGACTTCACGCCAAAACTAAGAGAAGGAAAGGGTTACTGCATATTCATTAACAGAACAATTCAACAAGAGGAGATAATAACTGTAAATATATACACACCAAATATCAGCACACCCAACTTCATAAAATAAACACTACTGGGCATAAAAGATCATAAACATCAACAAAATCATGGTGGGGACCTCAGTAACACTACCACAAATACATCAATTAGATCAAAAACCAACAGTGAAATAGTTAAACTGAACACACCTTTAAAGAAAGGACTTAAACAAATGGACCAACAAGGGTGAAACTCTTGAAGACACATGTACAGTCAAAGACTTTCTGAACAGATTCCAAATTGCACAAGAAATAGCACAGCAAAGGAAACAACCAACAAACAGAAGAGACAACCTACGGAAAGGGAAAAAATTGCTGCCTGCTACACCTCAGACAGAGAACTAATAGAATATATAAAGGATTCAAAAAAGTTAGACACCCTCCAATAAAAGACCTAATTAAAAAATGATCAACCAAAATGAACAGAAGTACTGAGGCAACAGCAGAAGCTTCTGGGAGAACATCAGCTACTTTGGGGCCAATTTTTACATTTAAACTTAGTAAGATTTAAAATCACCTCAAAAACAGATACAAGTTCTTTTACTGCGAAGTCCATGTTGCTCCTGAAGCAGGGCTTTGCAGGCCTGAGCAATTAAGACCTCTTAATCCCATCCTCAATACCCCACTTGCTCCAAGCATCCAAATTTGACTCGGTCAGTCTAGGGTGGTCCCTGAACACGTGGATCTAACAGCTTACCGAGTGACGGTGATGTTGCCTGTCCAGGAATCCCATCTAGAGAATCATTCACCCCACAGAGTTTCTGTTGAGACTGAGGCAATAAACCCTTGGTTCTAGGGTCCCTGACTCACAGCAGTGTGTCAAAGGAGGGAAAAGATTCAGCAAACCAGGAAGAAGCAGAGCTTTTACAATGAGCTCACCTCTGTATTTCGTTTTAAACATGCTATCAACTATAACAATTTCTGGGACAATAAAACCACTCAAAGCCAACATGATCTCAGAAAAAAATTCACTTCCTATTCAACATCTTAATTGCACCTGAAAAGATAAAGCACTTGCATACAGCCAAGTAATAAGGCCAGTAATTTATCTAAAGTAGGATTGGAAAGAAATACAGTTTGGAAATTGGGCAGGACGATATTGGATCTAGAACTCTGTGGTCTTCACATTCCTTGGAGCTTCTTCTTAATTTTGCAGTCAGATTTTACTGCATAGAAGAAGACAGATACATAGGTGGGCAGGCAGGCAGAGACAAGACAGAGAAAGAGACAGATGGAGATACACACGGAGCACCTACAACGGGCGCACAATCAGCAAGATTCACATTTAATCACCTAATGAGAGCCAGGCTGCTTTACCGGAAGTCCAGTCTCTGTACTCAAGTACTCTGACTTCAGGGGGAGCTTTTCTCTCTAGAGATTATCACAGCAAGAAGCCACTAAAGGTTAGCATTCTCATGTACACCCCCTACCTCTTTTCTGGCTCATCAGAATTTTGAAGGTGCAACAGATACTGTCAGTACCACAAACTTACTCTATTTATAGCTGAAGTAATAGAAAATGAAACTTTTCTCTGTTTCCAGAATAAGTGATGCTTGCATCAGAACCTGCCAAGCAATTTTGTATATAATGAATGAAATAGAGTAAAATCATGGTTTGTTCTTGCACCACCACCATCTCTCAGTTATGCTGAGGGAACAAGAACCAGCCAATATATTAAGAAAATGTGAGTAAAGGGCTGAAGAGTTCAATTGTATGAAAGGAAAAATAACTTTGTGACTGTCTTCACATCACAAGTAAAACTTACTAACATGAGAGAAAGTCTCAGGTAGCTTCAGCATAGTCAAATTACTGTTTTGGTTTTTCTTTTTTTGGTACCAAGAATCGAACTCAGGACCTTGCACTTGCCAGGCAGGTACTGTGCCACTGAGCTATATCTCCAGCCCTTAAATTACTGTTTTGGTACTCAACAGAGGTTAAATCAAAAGAAAAGGTTCATGACACAATATACTTCCATGAACTACGTACTGGCACTGTGCACACTTAAGAATTGATTTTCTAATACAGCACCACTGATAAATTAGTTCAATTTAATTTAAATTGAACATGGGGCATACGATCTCTGAGCAGATGTGGCTGCCTCAAACAGAAGATGAAATACTGAGAAACAACACAGAATAGAAGAAACCAAACTAGAAAGAATCTTAGAAGTACTCATAGAACAGATTTGGTAGCACAAAAGAGGCACTCCATGTTCCTAGGCAATGGAACACCGCGGTAAACGGAGTTCGGGAAAAAGAACAGCAGTCCTTTCCCTATGAGTCACCATCATTCCCTGATCCTTTTTGAAACAATGTATCACTCTTCTCTACCAACAGTCCCCCATCTCTCCCTTCCTCGCTTACTCACCCTGTGCCTCTGCAGTAGATCATAGCCAAGACTGAGTATCACTACTTAAGATATGGAAAATGTTTCAATATGTAATTTTTGTTGTTGTAAATCTCAGGATCTCTTTACTGCAATGAAGGGGCTCCCAATTGTTCTGAAATCTGAGTCAAATATAAGAAAGTTTGCATAGAGAGAGCGCTCTCTACAGTGTTCAGAGGAACAGAGGGCAGGGCTTGCCGCGGAGAAGTGAAAGGTTTCCCGTGGTGGCTGGCTTTCACACCCAAGATCAAAACACTGAGGCCAGTGGTTTTGCTTTGGACACTTAAACCCAGTCTTACCAAGGTGTTTGTCACAAATAAAGAAGTCACACACTGCAGGGCGGTGACCGGAGAGCCCAGGGAAAGTGTCTACCTTAGAGAGATTCGGATAAGCAGTACTTCTGTTTTACAAGAAGACAAGCTGCCATGATCCACTTAAACTATCAAAGAATTCTTCACTCTGCCTCAAAAACATTCCAAGGTGCCATAAGGGCTCCAGAGACTCCAGGTAACTGAGTTTCGCAACACTTGCCTCAAAGCAGACACTAAAATAAGGATTCGTTAACTGGGAGCAAAGCGGTACATACAGGAAAAAGACAGGAGGCTGAGGAGAGCATGGTGAGTTCAAGGTGGTCTGCATATCATAAGACACCAAACCTCAGAAAACAAATCAATAAAACAAAGGGGAGTCTTTCCACAGCATTCAGCAGATAAGCAAGACAAGAATCTTCCCAGGTGAGTTGTCTCAGCCTTGTCCAATTTCCAAGTTTCAAAAGGGGCGTTTTGTGGCTTGGCATTATTTATTATCCCTAACCCTTCAATGCACGTGTGCGCGGGCACGTGCGTGCATGTCTCTGTGTGTGTTTGCTTGGTGAAATTATACTTGCTATAGAGAAAAACGGAAAATAATATAACTCCGCACACTGAAATCTTGTAACAAAATTCAAGCGAAAAGTGAAGATCTGGTAATTAAATTTTAGGTGCCTAAGAAGTACAGTTTGTCTCTTTATTGAATATCCACAGGAAAGAGCTGAACTCTGTGGCCGGCGAAAGCTGATTTGCCTTTTCCTACAGCCGCCCTCCATGAGCTGGAAGATTTTCTATGAAAGCTGAGCATGTAATTCTACTATTGACCCAGCAGGTGGCAACATCAGACCAACAAATCAACTCTCCAGCGATCCAAACACTGAAATCAGAGTCTATAAATAAATACCAAATTATAATTGGGCCGCAAATCCTCAATTTTTACATAAAAATCAAGTTTCTCCTATAATAATAACTATTAACTTGAGCAAATGTGAAGGCAGGCCATTAAAGCAGCGAAACAATGTGCTGCTTTGCGACCACTAGGATACCCAACAACTACGCGCGGACTGGGTTCTCGCACAAGGAGGACATCGGTGAGCTCTCTGCTTCATAAGGTACCTAGTAACGCAGCATTACCAGGCTACCTCCTCCGGATCTACACTGAGGCCCCCATCTTACACACCACTGGTGGTCTCCTATGATGCTGATCGGACTGGATGCATCCGCAGCCCACGTAATCGGGCGCTGGTTGAGGACCTGGCGCAGAGTGAAGCGGTGCTCGCCAGGGTCTGCAGGGTTCATGTAGTACTCAAACACACCCGTCTGGTCGGCAAAATTCGGAGCTTCGCTAAAAAATGGGTAATCTGTTCAGAGAGTAGTAAGTTAGCTGTTTGGTATCAAATTCTTACACACTCTGTGATCCGTACAGTACATTGTAAAATACTTCATATTTTTAAAAAATAAATAATACTTACAGCCAAGGTTTATAGCTCAGGGCTAACAGACTGCTTTTTTTTTTTTTTTTTTTTTGCGGTACTGGGGATTGAACTCAGGACCCTGCGCTTGCTAGGCAGGCGCTTATTCCACTGAGCTATATCCCCAACCCCAGACTGCTTTCTGTGGGACTGGCTGGAGTCTCTAATTTTGATGGAAAAGCCTTCCCACCCTGCAGCCCAAAGATTTAAACTGCCCTCTTAACAGTACCAGTCCCCTCCCATTTACTCTCCTACAACTACAAACTTTAGGAACATCTTGATTGACTATAAAGCCACCTGGTCTGTCTTGGAGGAAACTGATCCTACAAAACATCACTTATGAATCACACTCGGGAGGCTGAGCCAGGAGGATCACTATGAGTTGTCAAGGCCACCCTGGGCTACAAAGTGAGTTCTAGACCAACCTGAACTGCGTAGTGAAATCCTGTCTTGGATGGACGGACGGACGGACGGACGGACGGAAGGAAGGAAGGAAGGAAGGAAGGAAGGAAGGAATCTAACAACCATGAACACGGTTTCTAACTTTTTCAAATAGTTTTTCTAAATTATCTATGATTAAATCTTTTCTAATCGCTTTAGCATAGCTCTTCCTAACTTCCAGGAGAACTGTCATTTAAAACTCCTAGGCACATCTGAAGGATAAGATGAGCTGGGTTACCCACATATAACTACCCCTAAGCACCCCATTACTGGCCCCAAGGAAAGACAAGACATTAATGTGGCTTAATCTCCACACAAAAGGAAAAATGCCCCTAAGTATAAAAATCTTCACTTTCACCAAAAAGTAGTTCAAATTAACTTTCATCCTGACAATGAACTCTACATTCCTCCTAGCACTGAAAAATACACAGTCCTAAATGGGCATGGTTGGGCATGACTGTAATCCCAGCAACTTGGCAAGCAGAGCTAAGAGGATCTTGAGTTTGAGGTCAGCTCGGGCTACATGGGCAGTTTACAGCCAGCCAAAATTACACAGTGAGACCCTGTCTCAAAAAGAACCAAACAAAAAGAAAAACACAGGGCCCACAAATTGAGGCTTATCTTAAATATAAACATTAGGTCTTCTTTGAGCATACAGATGTGAGAGCTGAGCGAGTATGTGTCTGACAGCCATACTATCGCGTATCCAGTCAGACTGACAGAAACTGACCTACGATGCTGCTGAAGATCCAGCCCATATTACACATTAGTGAACAGTATTTACCAACATTGAAATTATCCTTATAGATGGGCGGGAACGGCTGCGATTTGGGGGGCAGTGTGTAGCTTCCTTTGCGACCTGTGGTGAGGGTAGTGAGTGTAAACAGCTCATCCTCTTGCAGTTCCAGTGTGAAGGTGCCGTTGCTGTCAATGAGCTGAAAAAGAAGATACCACTGTAGTCAAGGCTGCATGCTACGGCTCATCTTGGCTAGAGAAAAATAGCTCTTAAAAACTAGAAGAAAAGCCCAACTCATTTCTATTGAGACTAGTTCTAAATACTCGTGAAAGACAGATGGACAAGGCCTGTAGATCTTTTTTTTTTCTGAAGTATTTTAGAAGAGTTTATAAAATTCCATTGTAGAAAGGAGTTTTAAAGAATTCCAGTTCATGGAGGACTAGATGATTCCATTATATTTTTATTAGCCTATACTTTCCTGTTACACAGTACGCTCATTAAAACTTAGACATATTCACTTCACTTCATGCTAAGAGACCTGCTTATTTCTCTTGTAGGACTTTTCCAAAAGGAGAAAACCCTATACAACCTCACTGTTGACTCAACTTCTAATCATAGAAAACCTCCTGCAATTAAAGAAAAATGCTGTTTATTATATGCTCAACTATTTCAATCAGAAAGCTAGGTTTATATTAATTTATGATCCTGGCAACCTAATCTCTTTAACTTTTCCCCCTCATCAATAAAATGAAGGGAAAAAAATACATCACAAGACTGCTGGGAGCATTAAACAATATAACGCTCTCTTTTATAATTTAATAGGTAGTGGGTACTTCATTACTGATGCAACTAATTATTTGAACATTAATAATTATCGGAAAAAGTGGTAGATTTGTTCCAATGAGGTGAAGTAATAAATTTGCTTGACACAACTCAGTCTTTGAAAAGGAGCCTTTCCTGAGGAGGCCACTGGCTATGGAGCTAACTAGGAAGGTGTGCGACATGATCGGAAATGCGCTCCGTGCACAGTCCAAGGTGGCCACGTACTAGGGTGGGAGAGACCGGGCAGACGCTTTGGAGGACATGATACAGAAAATGAGTCTTAAAAGGTAACAAAGATATGAAGAGAAGTCATTCTAAGAGAAGGAATAAGCATTTGAAAAATGCAGAAAGTTTAGTGAGTGCTGACAGGCAAGTTTCACAGGCCATGACTCTAGGAAGGAAAGCAGTCTTCCACCTCATAAGGGTACAGTGAGGGTCATGCGCTGTGCTAAGGAATACAAACTAATAGCGGAAAATTACTGATGCCTCCTGAATAAGGTATTGACAACAAGCAGATGCACACTGTAGACAGATCACATCTGGTAGCAGTGTGCTGGCTGGTCTCGAAGGGAGTGAAGACTGCAGGCTGGGAAAATGGGCAGTAGTTTGTGAAATGCAGGACAGTGCTGATGAGCTAGAACAGGCAGGTGCGTGCAATGAAAAACAAGGACTGAGTAAAGGAAATACACGATGACAGAATTATCTGTACTGGTCGCCAGTAGCATACAGAGGGCGAGCGAGAAAGTCAAATGGGACAAACTTCTCACTTGGGCAACCAGGTGACGGCACCAGGCACCAAGACAAACTAGAATCTAGGAGCAAAACACATCAGCAAACAGACATTCTTCTATAATGCCATGAAAAGAATTTCTATATGAGAAAGATGGGCAGGGGCAGATGTATCTCTCTATGGTCAGCTGTAAAATCCTACAAAAACAAAAATCCTGAATTCGTCAGTCAAAGCTCTATTCATTTTTACACTTCACTGTTACAATGACTAAAATACAGGAATGTATTTTAAAACTACCCATAGAGAATCCAGTTGTTTAAAAAGAGCTCGCTGAGATGACTCTCCGAGTTTGGTATACCACATCTGTAGCTCCGGTATTTCACTCTGGGGAAAAAACCACAAGGAGGCATGATTGAGGAGTTCAGCACATTCTCTCTAAGGATTTCCGGAAGCAGTTCCAGAAAGGATAAAGCGATGATAGTCCATACTCTATTTCTATTTACCAAAAGGACTATTTCAAATTTTAAAATGGCAACATTTCTGAAAGTAGAAAGACATTCAAGCAAATACTTTATTTCCTATAAACACTAAAATATTCTGATAAATGTTACAAAAAAGAAATTGCAGTGTCTTTGCTTCAAAAATACTGATCACTGAACCTATAAAATCTTTTTAAGAATTCTCTGGTACAAAAAACAAACAATTCTTATGACACTAGTAAGCAGAAAGGATATTGCATTTTCTTAACTGAAATATAACAAGAGGTAGAAAATAACAAGAATCTGGTGGTTGCGGGCGTTATCTGTTTAAGTACAGAATATTCTAAAGAGCAATGCTTGAAAGTTTCTTAATGTTTAGACCACCAAGAATAACTTTCCTGTGAATGTGTTCTGTAAGGGGGACTCTACCTCCCACAGTCATCTCGCTGATTAAAAAAGTCAGAGGACAAAAGACACCCCAAAAGGTGTGCACTCGTCTGTAAATTGTTAATAGCTCCTAATAATAAGATTTCACTTAAGAACTGTGAGCCTTGATAGAATATAGAAATTCCCAAATTAAAATAAAAGGCACACAGATATACTTACAAAAGTTCCCTTAAGAACAAAAGTAGCCAACTGTGCTGACACATTGTAAAAAGGAAGGAATGGCCGAATACACTTCGAATGTCTGTGACTCTGAGGGAATAAAAAGAACTATGTCATTCGCCAAATGATATACAAGCTATTTTAGGAAGGAATCATTTAAATAATACATGCCTCAAGATTAACAGAAATGCTATATATTAGGTAACAAACGTAAATACACTTCAAATTTTCCTAACATAACTTTAAAGAATGTATATTATGTATGCCTACTCAAAGCAAATCTCAGTGAGTTTTCAAGTGACTCAAACTTTGAATTCATAGCTAAAACTATAGAAGCACTCATTCTCAGCATTATTTTGTGTTATGTTTTTCAAATAAAATACAGCAAACAAAAAACAGAAGCTTGGATATTTTCCCTGAAAAGGATCTTAAATAGTTCTCATATTGCTGTCATCTTTGACTAAATAGTCACTGGTATAGGCTGGAGTCGAGACAGGTATGAGACATAATTTCTGCTTCAGAAGATGCAACAATCACAGGAAAGGTTCCAACCCAGGCTTTGCAGACAATTTAAAAACCATCATCATAACTTGTTATTTTAATACCACACTTTCAATAGTTGATGATGCAACTAGATAGAAAATCAGTAAGGATGGAGGAGATTTAAACAATACTGTTGAGATCAATGCATCCAACAACAGAACGCACATTCTTTTCAAATGCACATGGAACTCTGACCAACAAACACCATATCCTTACCCACAAATGAAGTTTTAATAAATTAAAAAACATTCAAGTCACAGAAAGTATATTTTACATTAAGTTAAAACAGAAATGAGTAACAGAAAAAAAACTCTCTGGAAAATTCCAAAATATTTAGATACTAAATTGTTAAATAATCCTCAGACCAAAGAAAAAGTAAAACTATTCAAAGAAATAATAACTGGAAATTTCTTAAATAGGATAAAAAAAATCAATCAAAGAAGTTCAACAAACTTCAAGAATGAATGCAAAGAGATCCACGCAGAGGTACTATGCAAATACTGAAGTCAAAAAAATCTTGACAGCAGCAGGAAAAAAAGTAACTTATCACAAGGAAATGTTAGTAAGATTAATGGATGATTCATAATCTTAAATAGTGGAGGACAACATATTCAACGTACTGAAAGAAAAACACCATCAGAAAAGAATCCTGTATCTATTAAAATTATCTTTTCAAAACTGGAAAGAAATGAAAGATGTTCACAGATAAACAAAAAGCTGAGCAAAGGTGTGGAAACCAGACCCAGCTCTCACAAAAGTAGTACTTCAAATTGAGAGCAAGAGACATCAGACAGTAATTTAAATCCACAAACTAACGGATTGGTAAAGGCCCAGTTGTGGAACTCTAAAAAACAGGAAATCGTACATATTTCTTCTCCCACACAACAGATTTTGAAAGCAGTTTATACGACATCATGTATGTAATGGTATTGTTGGGCTGACAAGAGATGGGTATGGAGTATGACTTCCAACAGCAGCAAAAAGGAGCCAGAAGGAAGACCTTTCCATCGGCTTCTGCTCCTCCTTCCTGCTTCTGTCATCATGACTCTACTTAGGCCCCTCAGTCCTTGGTACACCCTTCTCCATCCCTCTTTCCACCCATCAGACCTCTTTCCCCCCACCCCGCCGCAGCCTCCGAGCTATCTGAACTTTAGAATCCCTCTTCTCAACAGACTAAGTTCCTCTCAAAGCAACTGCTGTACTCGTAATGAATATGGGAAAAGCACAGTCTCCACGGAATCATGTATCAGGGCAAGGGAAGGTCCCGAAGGCCCTGCACACATCTGGAAACAGGTCGGTCACCTGACTTCGACCCATGTGCCAGAAACCCAAGTGAAGTACAGATGAGAGCTATTTTATATAAACCAGTGAGTTGTGCTGCTGCATTTTACTGACTCACGGCTAAAATTATAAAGCAAAAGCTGTAAGACCTTGCTGTGTATGTGTGTGTGTGTGTATGTGTGTGTGTAAAATCAAAAAATAAGTGTGCTCTATTTTGCATGATGCTATGTTTCCAATACAAAAGAAGTGAATTAATCCAGTATCAACAACCAAAAATTACCATAGTTTCAACGATGATAGTGAGGTTACCTAAGCCATCAGTCAGAGCTACGTAGCTTCCTCCTTTCTCTAAATGGCCCACTGTCTTCAGGTAATACCAACCTGGTTGAGTGAAGTGAGTTGTGTGAGCTAAAAAAGGAGAGAGGGAGAGGGAGATGAAAATGGTAATGATGGGTTTAAAAAAAAAAATAATTACCTACCAATTTTGAATCAGATAGACCCTAGCAAGCTATTTTCTGTATTGGAGGAAAATACCTGGAAAACTCTTGCTCCTGTTCTCAAAAATCAATCTAGTTAAATGTTGTAACTGCAGGTAGGTTCTTAGTATGACAGGTAAAATAAATTAGAAGGGTATATTCCTAGTAGTTTGCCTAGCTAAGCAGGACCAACAGTTTCAACACTGAAGAGGTTAACCTGCTATGGAAAGTGGGAACACCAAAACGACACCCAGGATTTGGAGGCAGATTTATTTACATTGACAGGTACTGATGGGAGTCATTCCCAGAATATCAGGCCCTGATCTCTGGTGTTCTAGCGCTCATATGGGATAAACAAGCAGGAAGTACTGAGGCAGAATGGCTTGTCAGTTAGGGACTGGTTTCTACAATATGCATTGTAGTGACCAGCTATTTCTAAGAGACAGAAGTAACCAGAACTGAAACAGGAACTGTTACCTCAGCAACTAAGAAAATGAAATATACTGGTGGGGGGGAGGTACATTTTCTATTACAAAACTGACACAAGCCCAACTCAACTTTTCCATACGTTTGGAATTTAAGGAATTTAGATAACGTCATGACAATATAATTAATGTGATTACAAATCTGAGAACTAAAAAAAAAAATATGGGTTCAAAAATAAAACAAGCTCACTCTAAACTCATAACTTTTTATGAAAGCCTTTTATTTGTAAAGCAATTTATTTTTTTAAATATTATTTTAAAACAAAATGGTCATTAGTTAATATTTTCACCAAAACAGCAAGAAATTTTTCAGTATTAACAAATGATACTTTTAAATTTTATTTAAATTACATTGATTAACATGGTTATATCACTTCACGAAAAAGTGTAAACCATGTCATCCACTGTATGATCTCAACTTCCTTCGTGTATACTGCTGAAAATATTTTATGTTTGAATGAAAATGCATGTATTCATAGCCTTGCCTTTGAGCTATGAAACTTACATGTTGTGTGACAGACATTCAATTGATTTTCTCCTGGTTATAGGAAATTCAGCTTGTTTCCATTTACAATTCATCACAAATTTCTTTACTCTCCCAAATTCACGCTGTCTTGAATTTTTCTTTGAACTGGCTCTAACATTGCCTGGTTCTTTCATATCACATGAGTAACACAAAATCTTCAGCATGTGCTCATTTTTATCTAAATGAGTCATGATTTTATTGTTTTCTGAAAAGTGAGTCTTAATGACACACACTAGTAGATCTGGGGAACAATCTAAAGCCATGTTTCACACAATGCTTATAATTACTTCATTATTTAATGATTCGATAACTATAATATTTGTTAATCATTTCATACTTGTCATTCATGCATCTTGATTTTCTTAGCTCACCGTTCTAATCTATAAAAATGTGTTAGTATTAAGCAATAAAGTATCTCCAAAACAAAGTTGAAGATTTTTAGATACTCTGATTTGGGATACACCATTTTATCAGCAATTGTCCTAACTTGTGATTACAGACTCAGATGATTATTTCTCTATCTGGTAGACGTTCCTTGTCCTTCCTCCTTTCCTCTACCTTATCTACTATTTTCTAGGGCCTTGTCTCAGAATAATCAAGTACAAAATACAGAGAATAGTCTAGTTACACAAAATTCTCTTCTAAAACATGGGCAAAATCTCACAGTAGAAACACACTTAGAACATAGCCATGAACACAGAATTTGTATAATCTCCTCTCCATAGTTTCTGTTTTGCCTCTCAGGAATTAAGAGAGAGATGGAATCTGAACCATACCTGATACCCAGATAGGAGATTCTACTACATAGTGCCCACTCCATGGCTCCTGGGCGGTCATCAATCCACATCGCCCATAAGGCAACTCTTCGTAATAACTAGCCACCAAATTCCAAGCAATGGTGCTGAAAGATTCATTTGACAAAAAAGAAATACCAAAACAATTTGTGATAAAAATACAAATGTCTAAAAACCTAGAGTAAAAAGTCTGTATCACAACTAGGTATGTAATGACCACAAAATGACCATTCAAAATGAGAAAACAGAAGTTGCCTTAAGATCACTCACACTGTTAAAAAAGAAATACTGTATGCATCTCAACATTTTTAAAGGTGACTCACACGGTGAAAAAAATACAGATGTATTTTTTTTAATGTAAGGTGCTATAGCCAGATTCATACCCTATCAGTACCAGATGCGTCACAAATTTGATCAAGTAAAAGCTGAATCCATACCTGCTTTCCATTTGACAAGTCAGGCTTCTTAATGCCCCAGTTTCAGGGCATAATTTTAGGAACTTGACTTTGAACTGTTGCAAAGTTTTACAACTGAAAACTCTTAAGAGGAGATTGTGTGGGTTCAAATCATGGTTCCACCACTTAACCTCTCTGGACCTCAGTTTCGTCGTCTGTAAAATGAGGATAATGATCGCACCTAGCTCGCCAGGTGGCTGTGAGGATTAAACACACCACTGTGGACAGAGTATGAAACAGGGTCTTCTAGTATTTCGCTTCAGTGACAAGTACCAATTGGATCAGCTTGGTGGTCTACTTTTTGACTATACTAGTCCACAGCAGACACTGAACCCAAAGACCGTACTTTATAGTTCTCAGAAAATCCAAGCACAAACAGGAAGTTCTCATATCCGGATACCTCACAGCTATAAAACAAATAGAGCTTACTCACAGAATTTTGTTTTTCTGATCAGTCATCATCTACCATAAAAAAATCAAGACAGGCATTCTTAGCAAATGAAAGGCTTCTAACTCTCTCAACACAAAGCAGAAACAATAGTCCTAATTAAAAATAAAACTACCAGTAAACATGGTAACAGTTCTCAAGACTTTGCTAAGTTTGCAAGGATGTGTGGTATCCTCTCTAGCTAAAGGCACAAGTATAAAGAGACAAGTGAAGCTGCCCTAAAGCATATACCAAAGTCTTCACTGTCTACATACCTGTTTCCCAGACATTCCATCTCTAAGAAGACACCCTAAGAAATAAGTATAGATGTGTATAAAAACAGTTGTGCACAACTGGTCCTTCCAGTTGTATTAAACTCTTCATTAGAAACACATTGCACATGTAGGACGTATTTGAAGAGCCCTATTTTCTCCACTGCTTTTTCCCAAACTTTGGAGGCTTTAGAATCACCCACAGCATTGACTAAACGGACAAAATCCCAGATGCCTTCCTAGGGTTCACTTAAGGACAGGCAGCGGCCTAGGAATGAGCATTACAAGCGACTCAGGTGCTGCACGAGGCAAGGCAAACTGGAGAAACACCGCTTCACATAACAGAAAATACATATGCATGGAAAGTGATGAAAGAGAAATATACTTCAATATGAGGAAGAGTTCATAATGCCATGTTAAGCAGCTTACTTAACAGGTTATATTCTGTGATTCTCAATTTTGTATTAAAAATATATACGGGTAAGTGAAAAATACAACAGATACCGACATTTTAGGGAAATTTATTTCCAGATGGTTAAGGCTATAGGTGATTTTGTTTCATTCTTTGTATTTGTTTTCAGTTTCTAAATTCCCCCCAAGAATATGTATCATCTTCATAGGCAAAAAAGACATGATAAGCTTCTTTCCAGAAGAAAAGGAGAATTTGCAATATAGAGGTCAACATGAATTAGCATCACAAAAGTATATGCACTGGTTTGCTTTCCCTCTATCATTGCTTTAGAAGGTTAATTTGAATATAATTACAATTAATATGTTGTCAAAACATTTAAGAAAGGCTTCTTTTAGAATTAACAAGTGAAGTTCTGCTTAAGAGCATCTGTTTTGTAAACAGTTAAACAAATTAAGAGATCCCAAAGAAGTCAGGCAGACAAACTGGGAAGTGGTTAGTCCATAGATAGCTGTTCTAATCTTTTTGAAAGGTTACAATCTCACACACACACACACACAAAGGTAAAAATGGAAATTCTGTACATTAAAAAAAGACTTGAAGTCCATAAATTTTTCCCCTGGTACTAGGGGTTAAACCCAGACCACCTCACACATCCTAGGCAAGCATTCTGCTGTTGAGACATATCCCCAGGCCCAGGGTTATAACTTTGAAATGCAATGCATGCATTTGCCTACACCATTCTCTTTCTTTAAAAAGGGAGGGGGCTACAAATGACATTTTGAAGGACAATACACTGGATATGAGCAATATTTTTAAATACCCATATATAGGAAAATAACATTTTAATCATGTAAGAGAATATCCTTATGCTTCGAAGGAGCACAATAAAATGGTTAGGGTGCAGTGTCATGAATATGAAGTAAATTATAAACAAAATATATGCAGCTTTCAAAATTCAAATAACTGCATGCATTTTACTATATAAATTATACATCAATAAAAACCTGCATCGCTTAACATAGACTACATTCAAATGTAGGAAAGTAGGTATAGATGTGACATAAAGTAGGTTTAGGGATAGGTATGATGGAAGGAAACAAGGCAAAAATGTTTAGAATCATTGAATCCAGGTTGTGAGTATACAGCAGTCCACTGGACTTCTTTCTACTTATTGTGATTTTAAAACTTGTTACAATAAAAACTCGAAAAAGTTTTTAATTACTTACGAAGTTATATTGCCATTGACGTAATTCTGATTTAATATGCGTCCCCAACAGCCTGCACCCACGTCATCATTGAAAGTACTAAAATCTTCAGAAGACCAAAGTTTCTTCTTGGTCTTTGCTGCATGCAGTGATACATGGGTGCCAGGATAATGAGCCCTAGAAAAGAAAGTAAAGATAAGTAGGAAAACAAAAAACAAAATATTTTACAATAGTAAGGTAACTAAATAAATAATTTAAAAAGTAGAAGGAAATGGGAAAATTAGTATAACAGTATATTTTAATATATTCAAAATTATCATTCATATAAAACAATTTTAACATTCGACTTTTTACATATCAAATCTTCAAGATCTAGTGTGTATCGGACAAGACGCCTGAATTTAGACTGCCAGGTTTCCAGTGCTCCTGTAGTCAGACCAATAGGCCCTTGAGAATTTCAGACGCCAGTTGCAAACAATCCTCAGGAATGGTAGAGGCCAACCATGAAGATGAGCTCTTTGAAGTTGGATCCAAACTGAATACGGGCGTAACACTCAAGGCAAGCAGAGGACACTCAACCAATGGGAATAACGGCAGCAGACACAGGCCCCAGAAAGTGCTGCACAACAGAATCCCACTGGTACAGCCCAAGCCATTGCTGTACCATGGAGGTGCAAGCCATAAGGCCTGATGTTTCTTCTGAAGAAAGGTCCAGTGCCCCACAATGACAAGAAATGGAAACAACCCAAACAACTGCATGCGCACACGCACGCACAGACACACACACAAACACACACACACACACACACAAACAAACTGAATTAAGTCACAAAATCCCTTATCAGGGAAACTATGAGGCAAGTGTGTACAATCACCTAGGTCATTTTGACCCAGCAGGGCAGTTTCTGCAGACTATCTGCCGCCCAGAAACATAACAAACAATCTCAATAAAAGCCTGTTCATCATATTACAGCCCTCATACAACATAGAAACAGTAAGTGACTAACTTCCTATCACCACTAATTAAAGTCCTATGTTGTTTGTGTCACCCAACACAACTGTAACAAAGTTTGCTATAAGTGCCTTGTTTTTTTTTTTAATCTTTAAAAACCATGACTAAACTTGACTCTGAGGTTGACTTTATTAATAAAAAACAGGCTGATAAATTGTGGTATATTCCTATAACTGAGGGCTAACCGATTAACAAGACCTACATCCATCTGGTAACATGAGTTAATCTTACAAATATAAATGTTGGCCAAAGTAACAGATACCATGAGATGCTAGTTTAATAAACTTTTTAAATAAGCAAAATTAGTCTACAGTGTTAGAAATCATAGTAGTAATCACCACTAGGGCAAAAGGAGAGGTTAGTGAATAGAAAGATTTCCTAGGAAAACTTGTGTACTGACAATTTTCTAGGTGGTGGTTCCATTGGTGTGTTTATTTTGTGGCAATTCACTCAGTTATACTCTTACAATTTGGTCATGTACATATGTATGCATTTGTGTATGTTGTACTCAATTAAAATGTTTTTAAGGAAGTGAAATTTTTAACATGGACATAAGAAGCTACAATGAAAGACATTTTTTAAAAAGAGAAAGCATTTTAAAAGACTAAAATATTTAAAAAGAGAAAACATTTAAATTAGAAGGAACACAGGGCAGTCACAAAGAAAAATACTCAAAGAGAAACAGAGAAATTTTAAAAATTGTGAGAAGTACAGAATAAAGAGATACAGAAAGGAGATCTACTAGAGCTTCTAAAAAGAAAACCAAAGCAATGGAGCAGAAAAATCAAAAAGGCATATACTCTTCATCTAGTATTGGTAAATGGTATAAACTATTAAAATTAACAGGTAAATAAAAATACTCTTAAGACATCTGGGAACTGTGTCACGTTACTTATCCAGAAAAGAAACTAAGCCTGGATTCAGATATCTCAGAGGCAACACTTAACGTAAGTAACCAATAGAGTAGTATTACAGTACTGATTAACAATTGACAGAGACCACTTTGATGCAATGCTGAGCAGGCTTTAGAGATAATTAACTGGCTTTCTAAATTAACTTAGGAGTTTGTCCCAGGTCTACATGACTTGCCAAAGAACTCGCAGCTGGCATACAGACAACAGAACTCGGCACAGCAAGGGTCACAGTACAGACATGTGATCCGTGACACTGTGCCACCTCTGAAGGCAAGATAACACTGCAGCTGAGGGCAATAAACCTCATTCAGAACTGCAGTCCTTACAGATCAAACAGTCTTCTCATTAAGCAAATATTTACTGCTTAAAATGTCTTTGTTCCAACTTCTCAGGGTCTTGCTCGCTATCACACTTTTTGCCTCAGCTATTCTTTGCACTTTCCTATAAGCCCCCTGATCTGACACCCAGTAAATCATGGGCAATCTGGATAAGTCTTCTGTCTTAGCTCTAAAGAGCTCTCACCTTCCTGGACCCCTGCAAACCATACTGCACTGTCTCTTTTATTTTATCTTTCACCTGTCCAGGGCTTTTGGAGATTGCAGTTTCTGATAAAGGATAACATCTAGCCAAACGTCCTTCAAAAACAAAGGCTATCAGGCTAATCAGTACTAATAAACATTAAGAAACAAAGACACACTGTTTCTGTGATCACTTTCTAAGAAACCTCATAGTAGATATTAAATTTCTAACCCAAGAAACTAAGAAACTTCACCAAAAGATTCTTAAAATGAGAACTAAGTATATTTAACAGTAGAGCTACAGTAAAAGAGGAGTCATTAAATAGCATATACATATTATACAACCGGCTAATATACAACTAAGGTGGCTGAAACAATAAATAGGAAGAAGGGAGTGAAATGTCAAGTAAGTTTGTTAACCAGGATGGTCTAGAAGTAAAAGATTATAATTTGTAACTAGAAGCTGTCTTAATTCCATAGTAGGAGAAAGCAAGCTAGGGAAGTAGATATCAAATAAACATAATTTGGGCTGGGGATATAGTTCAGTGCTGCAGCCACCTGCCCGGCAAGCGCAAGGTCATGAGTTTGATTCCCAACACCAAAAAAAAAAAAAAAAAAAAAAAATCAATTAACCAAATTTGTAGCTGTCAAATAAATTGCTTTCTTAAGCCAGAAGACAATATCTTTAATAATAAAAAAAAAAAAGAAAGAAAGAGATTACTAGTATAAAGCAGTTCCCCAGCGTCAGCACCACTGACATTTTGAGCTGGATAATTTTCTAAAAAGTTCAGACAGGGAAACTATCCTATGTACCAGAGGAATGTTTGAGAGGCATTCTTGGCCTCCGTCTATAAAATGCAAATAGCACCTCCCTATCCAACTGCGAAAATTAAAAGCATCTCAACATTGTCAAATGTCTTTAAACTAGAACAAAGAAATCACAAAGCAAAGTATTTTGCATTAGTAAATATATAAATCAGGCAATAGCAAAAGACTAGGTAACAGAGAACAAAAACATTACATCAAAACGTAAGTAATTTTAAATTTACTCATTCAAATATGTAGATTTGTAGAGCAAAATCTAATTCTATGCAAGCACTTCACCTACAACAAAATGTCCTTGAAAGGGCGAGTGAAAGGCAACACAAATGAAAAGTAAGCAGGAGTTTCCTAATTATAGACAAAACAGAAGCTGATCCAACAATTAAATGAAAGCATGAAGCATTAAGTGACATTTTCTAATGATAATAGTTAATAAGTCATAATGAAGATAACATAACCTTTTCCTTCCTCAAGACATGAGCTATTTATGAAAGTTGTAATGATAAAAGATATTCATTTTAATTTTAATGTATAAAATGTTGAAACCTAAGTGCACAAACATGTTACTTCCGTTGTCAAAAAAACATTAAATAAGCCCAAATCGAATCTGATCATTTCTCTACCAATTTCCATTGAGGAACACAATAAATGAACATGTTAAAACTGCAAGGATGAATCAGCAAAATTTAAACTGCGAAAAACTTTACGAAAAAAAAACCTAGTTTCTTCAACAAATATATTAAAAGAGAAAAAGATCAACAACTTCAAGATTAGAAGACACTTAAATTTCAACCAATCACAATGTACAAATTCTAAATGGATCCAGAGTCAACTAAATAAAATTATAAAATAATAATTATAGACATCTGATAAAATCAAGAACCTATTACATTTTTCAGTATAATAAAGGTATTGTTTATGGCAAAAGAAACTTTTTCAAAACCAAACTGAATTATCTTTCATTACTTTTACCTTTCACTAAAATGTGGTACACTTTTATGGAAAAAATTTTGAAATTTGCTTCAGATTAATTAAGGGAGGGAGGACACAGGAGAGGAACAGACAGGTGTACAGATAGAGAACTGGCCAAGAGCTCTTAGACTTCTCAGGTTGAGAGACTGGAACATTGACATTCGCTATATTATTCTACCTATTTTTCTGGTACTTTCAAACTTTTCATTAAAAGTTTGCATATTCAGAGAGCAAACAGTCTTCACAAGGGAAAAGGCCCAATACAATACATATAGGTGTTCTGTTTTTCAAAGGTTTATAAACTCCGACATAATGGATAAAATACAAATTCACTTTAAAAAAAAAATAGTGCTTAGTCCAGTGAGCTCAAGTCCCAGAGAGCTGAAAGAAACATAAAGAATAAGGCAGAGGGTCAAACCTATGCTACCCTGGGGAATACATGACAAAAGTTATAGTGAGTGGACATATCAAACTGACTTAGGAACTAACTTCAGACTGCCTTTATCATTTCTAACATTAAACCCTACCTTAACATTAATCTAAATAAAGCCCTATTTTGTTATTACAAACATGAACACATTTTTTAAAAGTTACCAATGAATTTCATCATCATAGAAAGATCCTCAAATACATGACATTTCCGAGAGAAAGGAATGAATTGCGAGCTATAACTGCCTTAGTTCAGTGCACACCTTATAATTAGGCAACAGGCAAAAACAAAAACACAGTCAACACCAGAGCAACCAAGAAACTTAAAGCATACCTGTCTTGGTTACTTTTTTCTCGTTGCTGAGACAAAATACCCAATGCCCAAATTGAAGGAAGGAAAGGTTTATTTAGCTTACAGTTTGTGGAGGTTTCAGTCCTTACTTGGCAGGTTCTGAGGCAGAATGGCACACGGCAGAGGGCAAACTGTTCACGGCAGCAGAGCACAGCAAAAACCACAAGCGAAAGGGGCCAAATGGCTGCAAGCAGCCTCCTTTTCTCCCCTACATTGTAAACAGCCTACCCCCACCCAGGGGTGTGTACCTCTCACATAACCTCCATGCCCTCCTCTTCCACAGGCTCAGGATGTTTACAAAGCACCCTGGCTTCCTCCTGAATCACACAGTTAACCTTTAAAGCTTCCCAGATTAACATAAACAACATCCCACAAGGGTAAGGGCATATCCTGTTTACCCCAAGATTTTTTTTTTTTTTTTTTTGCGGTACTGGGGATCAAACTCAGGACCCTGCGCTTGCTAGGCAAGCGCTTATTCCACTGAGCTATATCCCCAGCCCCTACCCCAAGATTTATAACTGCTGAGTTACTTAGTTAAACCTCTGGACTCCCCAAGTTGACACAATGTATCAACCATAACAATACCTTACCCAATAACATGTCTTAAAGATGGCAGCATGCCTTACCCAATAACATCAACCACTTCGAGGAGTTCAGGGTCATGCAGCATCAATGACGAAATGGGTTCCCACAGATTATCACTGGCTATGATTTTCACGTGCTGGAGACCTTGAGCATCCAGCATCTTCCTTAACACCTTTTCATACATAAAGAGAACACAGGAAAGGTTACAAAGGAGTGTTTAGCTATTGAGTTATGTTGGAAAAAGCTGAAGTATGTGTTATGATTTGCCTAGATGTCCCCCTCAAGCCCCATGTAATTGTAGACTTTTTTCGGAGGTGGCTGAATCTAGAGCGTATAATGGACCGGTGGTGCAATGGTAGGATGAAGGGTGTTGGGATTAAGGGTGGGTGATTGCTGGACCAGTCCACTCACTGGATTAGCACAGGCCTGATGCCAGCAGCCTGGATGGAGTATGAAAGGGGCAGAAAGACGCTACTAAGGTTCAGGTGTTGACTGTGCTGTCTTCTGCCGCCATGAACTGTTTCCCCTCGCCATGCACCACGTTTAGCTGGCGCATGGAGCCAGCCAGTTATGGACTGAAACCTCTATAAACTGAGATTAAACAAACCTTTCCCCTATTATCTTTGGGTATTGGGTATTTTACCTCAGTAATGAGAGAAAAGTAACTACAACAGAATCTTTTAAAATCAGTATTCTAGATGATAGCACAGTACCTTCGCAAGGCCATCATCCTGATCATGTGCTATTGCTGCACGTGCGCAAACTGGCTGGGCTCAGCAGCCTTGCCCCTGGAGCAGTTACAACACCGCACTAGTGCCTTCTTCCCGAATTTTACAGCAGCACAAGTGCTGCACCTCCACGCCCAGTCCATGCCACTCGCCACTCACCAGCACGCTCTAAACCCTCTGATGGTACCGCTGCATTATGTGGTGCTGGCCACAAGGGTCCCTCTCACATCTATGCCCTCTATTACCTGCCATTACAGATGAGTTACAATGGGACCCTAGTCCAGTGAATACATTCACTTGCGGACTGGGCTCAAATTATATTAGAGAAAAGTCAATGAAAAGTAAACCAGTGAATAGCTCAACCTGAGAAGCAAAATTGGCATTTGTTTTCCCATGATAGGCGTTACTAGTTTCAGCTTTTTACTTCCTGAAAAAGAGTAATAATAGTATTTAAAATATGAAGGTTTGTAAGAATTAAAATGATGTAAGTATATGTGAAAAATGACTCAAAACTATTATTTGCAAATGTAAATGCTACCTCTTTGCTGACCTGGCTTAACATCAGAAACAGAAGCATTATTGAGATTTTAATTTTATGCCACAATTAGTGTAATACATAACTGCTGCTAAAACTATGGTATTTCTTTTCTCTTTTTTTGGTATCAAACTAACGACCTCATGCTTATCAGGCAGGGGCTGTGCCACTGAGCTACATCCCTGGCTAAGTACAGTGTTTCTACTATAAATTTCCTACTAATTTCTGTATGTGACCCAAAGAAATTATTCATGAATATCTTTAAGACTGAAATATACGAAGTAGCACAGACCTTTATATAACTGGTATCAAATGTCCTTTCATTCCAAATCTGCAAAACAAAAAGTTAAAAAGTCTGAATTGTAAGTTTCCAAATATCAGAAAATTGTTGTCATCATTAACATGCCACTTCTCATGCCATTTCTATCTCATAACATCTTTTCATTTTTCTTACTTGATGGAGTATGTTCCCACAGAATTTATGGCTACTTCTAAGACAACAGAACAGTTTAAGATTAAACTGTTATCTTTAAAAGTCTCCAAATATTTGGTGGGCATATTTTTAAAGCCATTTATTCCAGAGATCTACAAAAGTGCCATACAGACTCATTCAACAAATATTGAAAGGATAAAGTGTGCCAGAACTACATTAGGCACTAGAAAACGAACAGACATGAGGATTTCTGTATCATTCTGACAAGAACTCTACAATCACCTCTGAAAGCCGAGTATAAATAAGGATATTTGTTAGAGGAAATGTTTTGACGCACACAGGGAACCAGAAGGTGCCAGAACACAAAGGAAATTCTTAATGAGGAGGGAGAAAAGGAAACATGAGTAAGGCTCAGTTCAGAATCATAAAGCAGGGAGTTTCAGGTTGAAAAAGAACTTCTCTGCCTTTGGTTTTACAGTTTCCCTTGGAGCAGTTACAACACTGCACTAGTGCCTTCTTCCCGAATTTTATAGCAGTGTAAGTGCTGCACCTCCACGCCTAGTCCATGCCACTCACCACTCACCAGGGCGCTCTAAACCCTCTGATGGTACCGCTGCATTATGTGGTACTGGCCACAAGGGTCCCTCTCACATCTATGCCCTCTATTCCCTGCCGTTACAGATTAGTCACAATGGGACCCTAGTCCAGTGAATACATTCGCTTGCGGACTGGGCTCAAATTATATTAGAGAAAAATCAATAAAAAGTAAACCAGTGAATAGCTATTAATAAAGAAGATATTAATAAAGGAGATAAGTCTAGAATCCAGAAGCAATTTTTAATCAAAGAAGTTCCTTATGTGACTATCAAGAGTCTAAATGGGATATATATTTCTCATTATTTACCAGAAACATTGTCTAAATATTACTGTACTATCATAAAAAAGTGCTCGCTTCTGCAGCACATACAACAGAAGGTTATTAGATCCAATCCTACACTAAGGCTTACTATGGGTTTAAAATGCCCCAGCATTGAAGCAAGCTGTCCAATACAAATTAATTTGAAGTTATGATGTGGAACAGGATAGTAAGAACAAGTACATTCATGCTTCTGCCTTTCTTGCAGCCCCTGGTTCATTCCCGTGCCCTAATTATCCCCTGATACTGCAGTTTATATGTTCCAGGGTCTATCTCTCAAATTAAACCCACAAGTTTATTAACTTTTGTATTCCTAGAACAGTACAGTCAGAGTTCTGCAACACAGTAGGAGCTCAGTAAATGCTTGCCCATAATCTAAGTCATGATTTCATTAAAACCGTCAGTTTGGGCAGATAGCCTACTACTAAGCCAATGTTTATGGAGAACCACCATGTGTACGACCGAGGTTGTATAGGGTACAATGCAGCCTAAGGCGTGTTCCAGCCTGCCAACATACTAGCTCTAAAAATACATCCTTTGTACTTTTTAGATTATTAAAAAATGCCATACAACCGTTTAGGCCATGGAAAGGCAGATTTCATCCAGCCTGTCAAATCTAGGCCACCAGAGCCTGAAATCTAAAAGTGGTTTTTAGTTTGCATTTTAAACGGTTATAAAATTACCCTAAAATATCCCTCATACTGCCTTTAGACTTACAAACTCTAAGATATTTGTACTCCCTTTAAAAAAAAGTTTGCAAATGCCTAACTGAAGACAATAACAGAAGGCGTATAGAATAAACTGAAAATAATCACTAAGCTAGACAGGAAACACAGTTCCTTGCAAGAAGTAGAGAAATACAGAAAACTTTGAAGTAGGAAAATTTGAGTTAGGGTATTTTAATAACATTTAAAACATAGTTTGGAGATGGTATGTACTCTGTACAGTTTCAAAAGTGGGAAGATATGGATGAGCACAGTTCAGTAATAAAGTCACATGTAGTTGATTTGTGTTTTCATCAGATACCATCAGACCAAATTAGTTTTATAACACAAAATGGTTAGTCAACAAATTGATACAAAATCAAATTACTTTTACAAATTACAACCCCCCCAAAAAAATTTATATAATAAATATATTACTAACTCCAACATAGTCTATATCCAAATCATGATACTGCTTGGCGCCCAAAATCCAGCTCACAACGTAATAGGCAGTCAGCTGGACATTTACATAAGGCCAGTTGAAACCTTTTCCCAGCCATCCAGGGAATGACCATGGCAACGCTGTAGAGAAAAGAGAAAAGAGCCAAAGGTGAAAAGGGTAAAACTATGCTGCGCTTCTAAAAGCTAAATCAACCAAAACAACACTCAAGTAAGTGAAAGTGGAACATACATCTGACCAAATAAACCACTGTAATGGTTGATACATTGTGTCAACTTGAGAAGTCTGGAAGCTTAACTAAGTACCTTAGCAGTTCTACATCCTAGGGTGCACAGGACATGCCCTTACCACTCTTAAGTTGTTCATTGTGTCAACTTGGCAAGTCTAACAAAGCAATTCTGCAGGGGAACAGAGCCCTCACTTTGTAAACATCCTGAGCCTGTGGGAGAGGAGGGCACGATGGTGTGAGTGCTACACTCCCTTGAAGGCAGGTGGCCTGCATGAAATCTAAGGGAGGAAAAGAGACTTGTGCCCCCCGCCCCCATTTTGGCTCTTGCTGCTTTACCTTCCTGCACTGTTGCCCTCTGCCACGTGCTACTGGGCCTTAGAGCCAGCTGATTATGGACTGAAACCTCCACACACTATGAGCTAAATAAACCTTCCCTTCCTTAGTTCAGGGCATCAGGTATTTTGTTCCAACAATAAGGAAAAAAAAAAAAACTAAGATATACACCACACATAAATTCTTTAAAATCTCTTCTATTCTATGGACACCATAATTTCTTAATGATCCAATGAATCAGACGCCATAATTCTAAATGTTCTTTCAAGAAAATGAAATAAAAAATACAATAAGCACCTTACTCAGACATTTACTAATTAGAAAAAATGTACATTTTAACAACTCCACTGTTGGCATGCTCAGTATTAGATTTCTGTTCTCTAAGGTCAAATCTTGAGTGCTGAAAGCCTTACGCAAATCTACCCCTCTGAGGTAAGTATAATACAAATTTCTCATTTCATGAGAGTATCTTATGATTTAAGACTACTGTAAATATTTATATGTCAGGCAATCAACTTGGGCAAACTTTAGCTTACCTTTTTATGAATATACATATCAATGGCTTAACGGAACTATAACTTTGTTAAGTGCTATATATCAAATAAATTCATAGTCTTCTAATAACCCTGGTTAGTAAAATTTTAAAATCTTAGTAGCAGAAAACCACTAATTACAATTCTAAATTCCGTCACTAATACATAGTTCCATATTCATTAAATATATTGCCAATGTACTTCACCATTGAAAAGCGATTAAATCAAAATGATATCATTTTTATTTTTCTAAATGAAGTGTATTACACAAAACATATGACATTAAAATAAAGGCACATTTAAAAACAATGAACTACTAAATACAATCTAAAGGCCTTCGGTGTGTAAGTCTTTGTTGGGACAGTGACTTAGCTTGCCAGATTTTCTGAATACAAATGAGGCTTGACCTTAGAAACAATCTAGGGGGGAGTATGGGCCCAATTCAATGATGCTTTTAGTGCACAAAACATTTCTGGAATCCCTCACCAAAGTCCATTTAAAAGAACACTTTCACTCCTCAGTTGATTTTTTTTTAATTTAGAAATTATTACTCTTTTCCTTTAATTTGATTGCTAAGGAAATTATTTTTTAAATAAATTGAAATCAAATCCTCAAAATTAATTTTACTTAGTCTGCTTCAAAACACTAAACATAATAGTGTATATCTGTATGTGTTAGCCTGAACACACACTTCGAAGATAACAATATGTAAAGCAGCAACAAGCGGTGTTTTTTCTTCTGTTGTTGTTGTTGTGGATGTTGTTGCTGTTGTTGATGTATGCCTGTTTTCTTTCTTGTCCTTGGATTTTTGGTTCTTGTGTTTTCTTTTTTTTTCTTTTTTTTTTTTTTTTTTTTTTTTTTTTTTTTTTTTTTTTTTTTTTTTTTTTTTTTTTTTTTTTTTTTTTTTTTTTTTTTTTTTTTTTTTTTTTTTTTT